>NNCF01144965.1:0-19099 GCA_002313205.1 Laupala kohalensis | reverse complement strand
GCTTTAGGGCCCTTGATTGGAATTGATGGGATGGTCCCTTGTTTACTTCCGGAGAGTAAATTAGTTTATTGTCCTCCACGTGGTCATACGCAGTTTGTACTGTTTTTTGACAATAAATTTATTATTATTATTTCCGATGGGGTAACCTCCCATTTTTATGTCTGAAAAAGATTTCCATAAAAATTTGAGACTTTTAGGCTATATTTGAGCGTCACTACCAAATTTTGAATTTTTAAATTTTCAATATTTGGAAGCCTGGAAGCGATCCTTAATTTTTTATATTTGAAATTTTTAAGGAAGTCTTATATTATAACAAAACAAAATTAGCCCGCGCGAAATTAGAACAGAGTACCCTCCCATTTTATTTTATGCTTTTACATAATACTTCAAAGTATCATAATTTACGAATATATTTTAACAGTAGATACCACGACTTGAAATTTTGATTCTTCAAAAAAATTTAAAGCTTGAAAGCGACCAAAAATATACTTAAATATCTGTTTTACGTAGGTCTTTTTTACTTTCTCGTATACGTAGTATATAAAAAATATTGTAATTGTGAAAAAATTCGAAAACGAGATTTTTGTGGAAATATCCGTTTGGAAAACCCCTGATACCCAAAACGTGGTTNAATATTATTTAACATTGATGAGGCAGAGGTAGAGTAAATTAATATTCTGAATATTTATTTTTCTTTCAAATCTCTAATAAAATACACTAAAAAGTTGAATTATTTGCTTTGAGCCCGACGAAAATGTTAGTTATAGTTCATTACTTTATCATATTCATTTTTAATTAATCGGTTTTATTTGTACTTATATATGGCGTATATAAGTACTTACTCGTGTGTATATATGGCGCGTAGTTTTAAATTTGCCAATGGTGTGAATCCCAACAGTATATGTTTGTAGGTGTGTCATTTTTATATTCCACTTTGAAAAGGAAAACAGAGGAATGTCTGAAACCTATGTTTCTCTTGGTGTCGTGAATCTTCCACACACGCGACCTCTACGCTCCTGTCGTGACATCACATCCGGTGACGCTGCATCATTTTGCTGCGTGAGCTTACGTATCATTATGTCCACTGCCCCTTTTGCTGGATTTTCTTGTTAATTGGTGCATGCTGTGTGTCATATTTAATGTTTGTGTATATTATTTAATGCGTGAGGATGTTATAAAATAATTATTAAATGTTATTAATAATTAAATGTTATTATTTCTTATCGTTTTAAAAATTAACTTGGCTACGTGTTTTTTGTTTTTGATTTTTGTTTTGAAGGTAATGTTTGATAAATCTTTTTGTATATCTTTCATATTTTTAATTTAATGCTTTATAGCAGTTTCAATCGTTAAAAATAGTATTATTGTTAAAAATATATTTTAACACAGAATTATCTGACAAGATAGACAAGGAGCGTTACGAAATAACAGGAAGTAAATAAAACAAATAGTATCACCTATTTAACCGAAATAATTAAAAGATACTATTAGTGTTTATTAACATAATTTTGAAATTTCAAATTGCAAATAAATTAATTTTAAGTCCTAATTAGGTTTTGTAGGAATATTTCTGGTGTGCTCGCTTTGTTCTCGCGTTAAAAATAACCTATTTATCTTTATATTTATTAATAAATATAGCTTTTGAAGTAGAATATAAATCTTGTTGGTCTTATCTCCCCCAAAAACGAAAAAAACAGAATTTGTGTATTAGAGATTCTTTTATATAAATGCTAGTAAAATATTTCTTTAACTTTTTATATTGGGTAAAATGAAGACAATCAAAAGATTGGGTACCATGTGAAAATCATCCCTCTCATAATAGAATGCTTTAATGCCGTTCTCTAGTCCAGACTGAGAAACGTACATGAGAAAGTATGTGCAATGGTTTTGCACCACTAGTTTGGACATAAAACAAATTGGGAGGATGCACCGTTCAGATTTTAAATGTTGATTTTTTATGATCTACCTTCAACATTGCACTCATTTTTACTCTTTTTCCTCTTCCAGAAAAATTACCACAGCATGTGGCAAAGAGTAATTGGCGAAGATATTTTTAAGGGCGTAGAAGATGTGTGCAACGTTAAACAGTAAACGTAATACTAAATGGATAATTTACAGGAGAATATGATAAGTGAATATAAACAGCATAATAATAATAATAATAATTTTATAAGTGTTTGTAGTAATAATTGTAAGTTCATCGAACTCAGAAGAATGATTTAATACTATGTTATCTGTACTCTCGGACCCACTGTATTGTGGCTTCTTGCAATAGGTTGCAATTGTTTTAATGATCAGAAACAACATTGGAAAGTTTTGGAGTGTGTAGACGCCTTTTGATTTTCGCTAAAAAGTAAGAAAACTGAGTTTTATGCGACTGTGTGCATGATAACGTGCAAGTAAGTCAGTGAAGAGTGGACACCACTTGCTTAATTACTTGACATGGACAGTGTGATAACATTGTATACAGAGATAAAAGATCATAAATATTGAGTTCATTTCATAATAATAATAATAATTTCAGTATTTGCCGACGCTTTGGAATATATATTTTCTTTCTTTAGGGCTTATATATTTATTTTTCCATCCTACTTGAATACTATTAGTAGTAGCTGAAATAGTTTCCGTTTTCTTGAATACCAAGTAATCGATCTAACGTCAATAAACAGTAATAATAACATGTGTTATATACTTCCACCCAGGGTACAGAAAGACGAGAGAGTAGAGATAGACCTTTATGTGAGGCTTGATGTACTCTGGCAACAGAACTATCAGAGAAAAGAAGCAGAATTCCTTTCTTGGATTATGTTCTTTTACCTTAGAGAGAGTCCAGGCAGAGAAATATTTTTTTCTTAAAAACTGAGCTTATCATACACCACTGAAAACATACATAACGTAATAACTTTACTTTTGTAATAAAAAGCTAATTAAAGTTTTCTTCAATAATAATAATAATAATAATAATAATAATAATAATAAAACTATATTGTTAGAATAAATTGGACTCAAGTACGTAGTATTGTAGGTAGAATAAGAAGAAAACAATACATTGAAATTTGTGACAGTAAGTTATTTTCGATCTGGTTGGACATGGAATAGCAGAGAAGATATTAACGGCCTTTAACGACTCACCTGTTTCGCCAGAGGAGGTGTTTTTTTCTCTTTTTATTTCAATGTGAGGAGGAGCGCTTGAAATTGAATGAGATCCTCGCACGCCAAATCTTCTCACTCCCTTGATGATTTCAACCATGCTTTTGTCCTCGCTCGTGTTGCTCTTGTTTCAAGGTCTCAAAAGTTTCTGGGTAACTAAAGGGTCCGTGTGTGTTAGAAATGAATTTAAAAATTACCGAGTTCTTGTTCACACTTANTTAGAAATGAATTTAAAAATTACCGAGTTCTTGTTCACACTTAAACCGCAAGTTAAACAAAATATATCTCATAAATTAAGTACGAAAGGAGGCTAAATTTCAATTTAGAAAGCTACTATTTACGGAAATTCTCTCTAAAATAATAGTCCACCGTTCTGTTTGAGGGGTCAATTCATATTAAATGGTGAATTCACCGCGATAAAATTTGGAAAGAGATAACTTTAAACCCAGACACGTTCACAGGATATTCAGAACCATAAAAAATTTAACATTTTGATTGTTCAATATTTAAATAAGAGCGGCTTTATCTTGGCTGACATATAGCAACTATTGAAGTAAAAAGGGGTTATTGAGACATTGGTTTTGAATTGTAGTTGCATACTATTTTTTGTTTTTTTTCCGCATTTTAAAGTGTGATAAATGAGATTTTTTTTATTTTTCACTAACCTAACTGATATAGGGATGTTGGTTTTTGCATTTAGACCAAGTAAAAAAAAGTTTTTTTAAATTATCCCTAATTTTCAACCTTTAATTTTTGTCATCATCAGGGATGTAAGACAAACAAGAAAAAACACGATATCAAGAAATCATAAAAAAATTAACGTAGATAAACAAGCCATCATTCATAAACATACACACCTAAATTGACGACTAAATATTCATAAAAAATTCTTAACACATTCCACAATCTAAAATTGTTCACATGTTACAATCAAATTTGAACCACTATATGCTCCCAATAATACATTATTATACTGTGTTTGTAATGGTTAGAGGAAGCATGGAGTAACCATACGACCAATTTTACATCAATGAAACTATCACCAATTCTAACCAACACTATAACTGATTTCTTCACAATGATACAATTTTCAACTCCACAAAATAATGATGTATACAGACAATAATACAATAAAAAATAATTTTAAAACATTGTATATGTACACACATAATAATAGTTCTACTGATTTAATAATATAGCAATACATTAAATTTAATTTGTCTACATCAGTATTTTTGTTGCATGTTACATTATTGGAAATGGGTATAATTTCCTATATTCTTGTCTTATTGTTTTATTTGTCAATAATACATATCTCATCAAACTTGAGCATATAGATAATCCGCTATTATAATTATGTTCTTTTTTCAGCTTAAGTATTAACGAATTGCAATGATTCCAAAAAAATATAAAGCTTAATATCTCTCAATTTGCTTAGTCAAAACCTTCTAATAAGAAATGAAAGAGTAATCTTGATGCGCGGTAATAACGATGAGAAATCTCATATTTGAAAAAATATTATGTATTCATATAATTTAGTGCGCTTGAGGCGCGAAAACAATGTTGTTTGTGTAAGGGTTTTTCCCATCCTGGCCCGGGTTTTTCTCCGGTTATTATTATTGTTATTATTATAAGATGTCAATAGGGATTATCGAAAGAACATTTATACCAAAATATCAAAATTAAAGCGTGCAATGCCACGGATATTCCGCTAGTAGAACATAAATTAATGTGTGTATCTTTCTCACAATGCGCATAAACACATCTAATATGTTGTCACAAGTTTTCCAATTCTCGATCACTTTATTTCTTTCATCCGTAATTATAATTTACAATTTACATTTCAATAATTTTTTGTACCGTTTGATGTAAAATGTAGTCTATTCTAAATACAGAGCGAAAATGTTACTTTTAGAAGCGTAGTAAGACTTTGATTTGCTTGAAAACATGAACTTAAGGTATTACATTCGTCAGAGCGACGAAACTAAGGAACCTCCAAATATGTTAGTTTGAACTATGCTCTATGCAGTGTCGATACATTTTTATACAGATCCTACGAAAAGTTTTGAATTATTTGAGTGTAAAATAGCCTGGTCTGATATGGAGAAACTTGCGCTGTGTAGTGTTCTTCTTTAATATCCTGACCCAAGAATCGACTTTACGTATCGAGAAGAAACAACTAAAACATAGGAAAGGAAAAGAGGATCGCAATGGTGACAAGACTATCGTATCCTTCGAAAGAATAACTCAATAAATCTGTGAAAACACTGTTTGACAGGAATCGTCTGTCGTTTCATGCAACTGAACATAATATGTATTCTCGTCCCAAGGTCGAGCTAAAATCTAAATTTATAACCATGTTCTTAATTCACAAAATAATCGTCCTCACCCTACAGTAAACATCAGTAATGCGAATTGTTAACCATTTAAAACTTCTTTGATGGATATTTTCAAGTTACGAGAGTGCATGACAAATTGACTTCAGTCAACGTGGATATAATACCTTAATTAACGTAGAGGAGGCGTGGCCCAATGGTGTACGAGTGGTGTAATCGCGAAATCTCAGGTTATGTATGAATGTTCGCATGTATTTATCCATTTATTTCCTGGCACCATCATCATCTGATGTACATCAGGTAGGCGTTACCGACAACATGCGTTCTTTAATACAACTACTCACGATATCACACGTATACAGCGGCCNGACAGCGATATCACACGTATACAGCGGCCGTGCATCAAACCAGACAATACGTGAACCACGGTGCACGACTGTACTTGTTTTAATACCATCAACGTCAAAGGAAGGAAAATACCATAAATTTCAATAGTTGTGATGAATATTTTTCACTGCTGTTTTGTACAAAACGTTGATAAGAAAATACACTTTTCCATGTTTGGCATATTAGTGGTTTAATGATCATACTGTAAACACGGCTGGTTAAATAGATTTCCAATTTTTTCATAATTTTTACACACATTATTTCCAATAACATTATTCTTTTCAGAATGTATTATTCAATTTTATTTTAGTGGTCCATGTTATTTTATTTAAATCTTAGTTAATTTTATTATTCATAACTGGAAAAAGTTGTTCAAAGCGCCTACCTCTGAATAATGAAAAAAGCGTTTCTTGTTCTGTCAAAACTAGTCTATCATCAAAATATTGAGCAAGATGGTAAATTAAACTCCAAAGTTTGGTTGCGAAATACCCGAGTAATCGAGGAAACAAAATCTTTCCCACAAACATTTTTACGCATATAAAATAAAATTCTGTAAGTGAAAGTGTTCTCTTTAACATAGTGTACGAGATGGATATGTGACTGATTCATTTAGCTAGTGAGTGCGGTTTTCGTATGTCCTTCCATGCACCTTCCCGAAACAGTATGAATGAGGTGAGAGACCAATGATGATGAGGGATGTTGCGGTGTAATCAAACAAATACATCAAATCTTTAAATTATTTGAAAAATATTGATAATAATTCGTCACTATTAAAATAACTCAAAATTTGAGATCAATAATAATTGTAGTATAATGAGACGAAAAAATTAAACGAGTAGATAAGTTCAAGCATCTATGAGAATTGATTACACCAAACTTATCAGAGAAAGAAGCCTTTATATTGCGTATGAACAAAGTGAAAATGGGGTGCCATTTAACCAAGGGCGTCTACTACAAAAGGTCCATATTCTTCAAAGCAAAACTAACACCTTACTGCTACATTCGTCCAGAAGTCTTGTACGCATCTGAATGTCTAACGATGAACAGAAAAGGTATGTGTCAAAAATTGGAGGCCAAGCAACGGAAGATCTTGAGAAAGATTTTGAGTCCCATCAGAGAGAATGGGTAATACAGAAGAAGACATAACAGTGATCTGTACACCCACATAGAAAAGAATACAGATACCATCCGGAAAAGGAGGATTACTTTTAATGGACATATCACAATAATGCAACCTTCAAGACTGACCAATCGCATTATGAGAAAAGGAAAACAAAAGTTCGCTGAGGTGGACAAAGATCTTGAAGAAGTAGGAATTGCACATAAGGACATTCAAGGGCGTCGTTCACTCGAGAAGAGACTTGAAGCGTTCCACAGCTTCCAAGAAAAACCCAAACTCAAAACTGGGNGAAGAGACTTGAAGCGTTCCACAGCTTCCAAGAAAAACCCAAACTCAAAACTGGAAAAGCATGGACAGAGGAGAGGAAAGACCAACACCGAGAGTACTGGGCGAACATTAAAGGGTCAGAAGAAATAGACGTGGTCCAAAGTTGGCCGAAACGATATGAATGAATTATAATGAGACTGCCGCCTTTAGACTAGAACCCAGAGAGCTTACATATAAGGTCCGACTCTATGCAAAGTAAAATAATAGAAAAACGCGCGCCACGATGAGACTATTATTATGTTAATAAGTTACATAAGTTAATGTCCTTCACCATGTTCTTTTTCTGGGACTAGATCTTCATTTGATTTATTTATTTATTATCCTCTTATTCGTATGCACTTTTTACTTGTACTGCGTAATTTTTGACGAAGTACTTAATGTAAAGTAAATTCATATGGTCATACGCAGGCAGCATAGAGCAGAACATCCCCTATGTCATGGCTGCGATGTATCACACATACCCTTGTGCTCTTTCGGTGCCGTCCAGCACGTGGCAAATACGGAGAGACTGACGGTACTCCTTCGTCTTGCGAAACTTGCCACATATTTAGTTATCACTGCTTCACCACTGTGGATTCATTCGTTTTCATACTGTGCCGTGAAAATTTTGTTCCTGCTCTAATATGTAGTCACATGTAGCATTCATTGTGGTTTTGACCAAAGACATAAGTATATCGTGAACGTTTCCTTGGAAGATAATTGCATCAAAAGAAATGGAGATTTACTCAAATGAAAGTGAATGATTTGGGAATAAAGAAATAAAAGTCATTAAAATTATGGAGTATAGTTCTTAATAAGTATTTTAAGGGCGGTCCGTGGCGTAGCGTACTCGCCTTCTACCTCTGGTTCAAACCCTGTCCGATCCAAGTAGAATTCGCGGTGGTGGACGGAGCGGTGTTCGCGGCAGGTTTTTCTCGGGATACTCGCGTTTCCCCTGCCATCTTTCTTACATGTTTTTTAAAATATAAGTGAGCCTAAGTTCATTATAGACATCTAACTTGTCTCCTTTTGCCAAATTTCACCGCGATTGGTCCAGTGGTTTATTCGTGATAAGGTTGCAAACAGACAGACACACATTTTCGTGTCACACATTTATATATTAGTAAGAACATTTATATACAACCAACAAGCAGATTTGGGCACAGCACGAAATAATTTGGCCCTATTCCGAAACGAAATATATTCCCAGAAAACGTTATTTCCCATGTCCACTTTCGCTTCTAATTCTCTTAGCATATCTGCTGTCCAGATGAGGGAAAGTGATAGTGTATTCAACCATCTCGCTCTTCCATCGTATTTCCCGCCACTCAACCATATATTGAGGGCTTTGATGCCTCAGTTGACCCGAACATTAATTACGGCACGTGCATTATGACACGCGGCGTTCGCCTCTGGAGCGCTGCTGTCACCAATAATCCTCACAAAAGCATCAGTGCAATGTGTCTCGTCTCTGTATTGTGGATGATGTTTATCACGACGTATACGAAGTGAGTGAATGTGTGAGCAAATCGTATTTCGGTAACGCAATGTCCTTTCCACTTCTAAACCTCACCATGTTTCCATGTTTGCACTGCTATCATTAATCGACTAAAAGAAGATAAATTAGAATTTTGAAGACGTTTACACGTAAAATCTTAAGCACAATCGAATAATCCATATGGTTGGAGGAAACATCTAATAAGGGTAATAATGTAGTTTGGTATCGAAAGATTTGCTACATTATGTGAATATCGCGTCTGCAGAGATCATTGTTTTCAAATACATAACCCAGTAAAAGTCAAAAACAAAGAATTCAGAAGTCTTACATATGCGCTTGGCTTTTTAAGGATTCTCTGTAAAGTTTTTTTTTCCCTTTTGCATGGATTTTAAAATAATTCGTAAGTACGTACTTATTAGCATACAACGTTGAAAAGTGTATATATTTTAGTACGGTTCCTTCACGGTATTTAATTTTTGAAAATTTAATTTTACGAAGGTAGAGAAGTGTGGAAACTAACATACGAATTTAGAATATTACATAGGTACCCCGGGTATCGCCGGGTAAATCCAGACCTGTTGACAGGCGTTTTAATACCAGAATGTCCTGTAATGATAGCTTTACATTTCTTTTCAAATTCCTAGCAACATCGGGTAGATCTGTTTGTCTACTATAAATATGATAATGAAAGATCCCAGAAAATGCTGAAAGACACGCTGGGTAGAAACACAATACAGTGAGATTAAGATGCGAGTCTATGCCCAACATCAGCAATATACACAGAACGGCATTGTAGAAACTGTGAAAAGCCTGTATTGGAAACGGCATTTATTGATTAGAACAGCTTCCTCATGTGAATTGTGTGGAGTTGGTTGTCGAGTGAAATATTGAGGCACTCTTCGGTTGAAAGTGGTTGGTTGAAGTAGAGATGTACCTCTCACGTAAAACAACGGAATGAGTTATTGAATTACAATACCCTTTGCGTAATATTTCCAATAGTTACTTTCAGGAACATTAAATAATACACTTGCGATAGTTTTATGGAAAAGCCGAAACGAAAAAAATATTCATCGTTATATTTTGTTTTCAATTTTTCATCTGATTTTTCACTGAATTGAACAAAATATCTGATATTTTAATTCCATTATTAATTTTTAAAAATTATATAAGTCTGTAAATATAATTCAATATAATAGAGTTTTAATGATATTAGATTATGGAGGTATGATTGTTATATAATTTGTGTATTATATTAAATTAAACCACGAAGATTACTTTTCTAATATATTGAATGTATTTGTTAAATTTTACTCTGTTTTCTGCAATCCAGTTAAGTTTATTGATGTACACTGAACTTAAGAAAATGACGGGTCAAATTGTCAGGATCATTGCCAACAGGAGAGAAAATCCTATAATTTTTTTGAAAACTATAGACGGCAGTTTTTAAACACGAATTTAAATTAAAGTAAACTCATGTTGGATGTTCCCGAATACTTCTCTACACTATATTGTTTTCTGTATGGTGTATAAAGTGTTTAAATTTACGGCACATTATAAAAAGTATCTTCTATGTTCATAACTATTATATGAAAATTGATATACACTTTGACGAGACGTGTTAAAGAAAGTAGTAGTGGAAGTATGTTAATACTTTTCACCTAGTCAGTAGTGGTCACTCACATATAAAGAGTTAGTCAGAGACATTCATCAATCATGTTGAAGGATATTTCCACTTATAAATGTTATCTGATGATTTTTACTGTGACCACAATAAAATAATCTGGAGAACACTTGTAAAAAAAGTGTGACCACTATTAGGAAAAATGTTACTTTTTTACTTAAGTGATTAGATCTGAAATTCTTTGAACATACTAAAAAATTCTGCAAAATCTTTCTTTTGTGTTCTCATGTACATAGGATAAGACACCAAAATGGCAAATCTTCGTTCCCGTTTACGGTACTACGTACTTACTATTCCCCACTACATTACTAACCTTCTATCCCTACTATAATACACTTAAAGGCTTTCAAATAAACGTTCCGCAACGTTCCTGAAGAAATTGAAGAAAGTGTAGTTATTCAGAAAAGTTGTTGATTACATAATGGCGTTGGTCTATTAATAAGAAGCAACACTATTAAAGGTCTGGGAGACAAAATCCAGTCTTTGCGTCACACAGCTCGAAACATCATGGTAATATATCATTTAATTTTTATTTTATTTTTTGTTTCGTAGTGATCACATCCGCGATTTACAATATATCTCTGGATTCGCTGTCACGAATTCGTTTCACGCTGGTAATTTTATAGCAAAAAAAGATACAGATCCTCACATTCATCTAGTGTTGATAGTCCGTGGACACATAAGAGTCTTTCTAAATCATCATGCCAGGCAGAGTCCCAAAGACGTACATAAAAAGAGTTGTAAAATACATGTAGGCTCTATAGCTCTGTATGAGATATTGCTGATGGGATGAATTGACAAGACGTGAAAATATGGTGAAGAATATTTTTTTAACGTTTGCTTTTTATAAACTTGGCTCGTATCCAACGTATTAAGGCACGCTACTTCACGTACTCATCATTTGTCTCTGCTTCTTTTTTACTTCACTTATCAAAACCAGTTGTCCAATCCTCGCACTGATTCACCTTTTTCCCTTTTATATGAAACTAGTTGAGTTTCCGCGACTTCACTCCAGTAATATTTTTAGTTTTTGAACAAATAATCTTCCATTAAATTGTATCAGTTAAATATGGTTGTCACTTCCACTTGAATTCTTTACTCTCTGCAAAACTCAAAGTGTTTTACATCATTTGTTTCTTCATATAATTTATGACAATATGGATATAAATTTTATTTATGTTATGCGGATTCCTGCTCATTTATTTCAAATTATTTGTACCTGAAAAGACCTTTACAAAAAATTCCTGTAACTTCAATTTGTTGTTATTCAAATATTGGTACGGGAAAATCCAAAATTAAATAAATATGCCTAAATTTATCTTTACCCATCAATTCCGATAAAGGACCCCGAGGCAGAGGTGGATTGAAAATAATACCAAAAGATTTGTATTAAACATGATAAAGATATTTAACAAGTACGTATTATTATCGAACTACAAATTATTCGGAATATATTGCTAATAAATCTCAACTATAAAAATAACTCTACTTTCGAGATTAATTATCACTATAGACCACCGTCCCTAAACAAGAGCCTCTAGAGTCAGTATATAAAATCCACCTCTACTCGAAGGAAAAGCGGGAAAGAAACTCAGATCAGGACGGGTTTAACCTATTTCATGTTAAACTTTATTGGATTCGTAAACTTAACCGTTTAACTTACTCGATTCGTAAACTAATTACGCTTATTCAATGAGATGAGACCTGTTTTGGCGTAATTTTTATAGTTATTGATTTCTTTTATTTATATTATAACAATTATTTTTACATCAAGATTATAGGAGGAGTAATGGTGTATGTGTGTATATTGAAGCGTGCTTGTGCGTATGAGTGTGTATGTATCTGTTTGTTAGTGAAAATGTGTGTCTGTACTTATATGAATACTCACACATGTTGATCTAATCAATTTTTTTTAATTTCTTAGGTGTATTATCCTTTTCGCTCATTGTGTACTAATTTTCTAAGCATTTTATTCCGTGTGTATGTATTTTATAGATATTTGGGAGATAATTATTTCTTTTAATTTCACATTAACGTATTATGTATATTCTTATTATGTCTATTATGTTTTCCATCTGCCACCGATCATTGCTCACTTGCAGATTAATAAATTATTATTATTATTATACTTAGTGCGACACATCAATTGAAAGTTGAAATTGAGTATTTTCTTTAATCAAAAAGGAAAACAATAGGACCGTTTTGGTCCAAGGAACTATTCTCCCTTACTATATAATTTCCTCTTCATAATCGTTCCTCTTCAGAATACAGAAATGTGAATAAGTTACAGGTTACGTTTACTCCAAAATCTCCGATCGTTGGTTGTAAACTCTTTGAATCTTTTTATTTTCCAAGTACACTAATATTTCCGAAAAATCGGTTTAATATTGTAGTAAGTAGCCTTTAAATCAGATTATTTTTCCACTTCTTTTTTTTCTTTTAAGCTGCTTAAAATTCGTCTAAGAAAGTCATGGGAAAGACAAAAAAATTTGAACGGGAAGTCGTATTCAACTGTCTCTGTTTTGTTTTTTTCGTTTGAGATGCTCTTCTTCCAGCGGTGAACTGTTGACCAAAACTCGAACCGAACAAACAAAAGAGAGATTGGTCTCCAAAATTAAGAAGTTCATTCCACAAAGGAAACACCATCTCCTTCACATCCTTTATCCATGTTGCCCCAACCTAAAAAACGAGAGAAGTAGTCTGTATTGGGAGGTCCAAGAAGTCGTTTTTGGTGGAGTGCTTTGGACGTTCTGGCAGTTGCTCGCTGCTAGTTTCCTTTCAAACCGATCGTGAAGAGAAGGGCGCCGAGTCAAGTCTTGCAACGCCTCCTGGCGCCTGACGTAGGAATGTTGGGAAGAATCCCGAGGGGCCGTTCGGCAATGAATGAAAGCGCTCCTTGGGGAGGGTACACCAGCGTCCCGACAAAAACGAACAACTCTGCAAATAAGAAAAGGAGAGAATAGAAGCAAACGAAGTGATAGAAAATCTTTTGTAAAAAACGATGTTGAGAAATTGAAGAAAAAATTGTGGAAGGAAAATTTTTGTCCGCATGGAAGTAATGCAGTAACGAAAGGTTAATACAAAATGTGAGTATGAAACCTGCAGAAAAACTATGTGATTTTACCGAGTTTTTAAGAGTGCTTTGAATTTCATACCAAAAGAGAGTTGTATCTTGTGATAAAAGTGGGATATTGATCAATAATTGAACATTGTTGCGGGATAAGTTGTTGTAGTGATAATTGGCAGTGNAGCCCTAAAATTTTGTACAGGTAGGGAAAATGCAGTTACGCACTAAGTAGAGCCAACATGACTCTCCCCGTGTGTGGAACTCGCCGAATGACTCAACCATACCCAATAAAAACCCACGTGAGTTACAATATAACAAAACATTAAAAGAAACGAAGGAAAAGAGACAAGAAAGTTCCTAAAACATTATAAAAATTGAAAACAAAGAAAAAAGAAAAAAAATCGAAAAGAGAAAGAGAAAAATGTAAATTTAAAGCAAGGGAAAGAAGAAAAAAGAGAGAGATTTAAATCCAAACCCTCCCGAGGAGCCCCGTTTCGTTTATGGATTTGAGTAAAAACATACGAAGAGAGATCAGATACTATTCGAGAGGCCATTTTCCTGAAGGAATCTGAAAAGACATAGCAAAATCGTTTTTTTTTTTAACGAACACACGCTGGGCGGGATAACAAAGGTCTTGCTGCGTAAGAAGAAATAAATTTTGGAGAATGTATGTGTTGCCGAGTGGGGTGATTTGAAACCCCCATCACTTTCACTCCGTAAGATCGAAGTAGAATATCACGTCTCTTGTGAAGAGATGGTTCGCCAGCGTCTACTAGTAAGCACTCTATTCGACTAGTGCGGAAAGCACCAGTTGCAATGCGGACACCTGCATGATGGATACTGTTAAGTGTCCTGAGTGTCGACGGTGATGCGGAGGCGTATACAATACTGCCATAATATAATACAGACCGAACGAGACTTCTATACAGACGAAGAAGGCAAGTACGGTCTGCGCCCCATGATGATGCGCTTAAGCAGCGAAAGAGGTTTAGGGTTTAGTTTTCGAATGTGATTGCGCCAAGTTAGTGTGCGGTCGAATGTGAGACCCAGGAATCTTGCGGAGTCAACAAAAGGAAGACGTTGGCCCCCAAGAGAAAGATCTGGATCATTATGGAGATGGTATATCCTATAGAAATTCATACAGAATGATTTGGATTCAGAAAAACTAAAACCGGTAGACATGCTACACTCGCGTAAACGGTTGAAAACCAATTGCAGTTGCCTCTCGATGACAGAGATGCTGCTAGAGGAACAATAGAGGGCGAAGTCGTCAACGAAGAGAGACGCATGTACCGGTTCTCGAACCACTGACGCAATGCTATTTATGGTTACGGCAAACAGAGTGACGCTCAAGATTGAACCCTGTAGGACACCGTTTTCTAAAGGATGATTCGATGATACATAAGTACCGAGACGGACGCGGAAAAAGCGTTGAGATAGGAAACTCTCCAGGAACAGAGGAAAACAGCCACGGAATCCCCACGAGTGCAATGTTCGTAGGATTCCGTACCTCCAGGTTGTGTCATAAGCTTTTTCCATGTCAAAAAAGATGACCACCAGGTGTTCCCTTAATACAAACACTGATGAGATGGGAAATGACAACGCAACAAGGTGGTCTAGCGTTGACCGCTGTTTTCTAATGCCACATTGAATATTGGTTAGAAAGTTTCGTGATTCCAGAGACCACACAATTCGACGATTTATCATTCTTTCTAACAATTTGCAAAAGCATCTTGTCAGAGAAATCGGTCGAAAATGCGACGGATTAGAACGATATTTTCCCTCCTTCGGAAGCGGAATAATTATGGCCATTATGTATTTGATTGGAACCGGGGGATGTATCTTTCGAAGCCGAATGGCAGAGGTCAAGTCCGTCACAGAGAAAGGAATGTTATATTCTTCGTCTCTGCAACGGGATAAATCGAAGCTATACTTTTCCACGCGAGCTTTCTGTTAAAGAAACATTGGAGAAAAACCAGAGGAGTTAGAGACACTTTCGAAATGCGATGACATCCTGTGAAGTTTCGAGCTCTCCATTGATATTGAGACCAAGGATGGATAAAGAGGACCACGTACCTTGAATCTTGCGAACTTTCTTTCATACGATTGATGATGGAGAACGACTTGTAAGAGATGAAATGTAAGCCTTACAGGAGAAAGATTTACTTTCTCGAAGAGTTCGTTTTGCTCTGGCTCTGCACCTTTTAAACTCAATTAGATTATTAACAATAGAACATTTGTTAAGTCGCGCTATAGCTTTCTTTCTAGCGCTGATCGTCATTGCGCAATCCGAATTCCACCATGGAACAGGGCAACGCCTTGGATTATGTGATGATTTAGGGATGGCAATATCAGCGGCTTTTAAAACCGCGTTGGTGAAATGGGTTGCCATAGCATCCACATTGGCGAAAGGCTCATCGTAAAGATTGATGTTGCGTTTAAATACATCCCAGTCTGCTTTTAGCACAATCAACTGAGAGGGGCGTGAAAGCGAGGGGCAAAAGGCGTTGAAATGTATAAGAATCGGGTACTGGTCACTCCCATACAGATTATCAAGAACTGTCTAAGAGCAGGGATAGAGAGGAACTGCATATGACTAAATCCAGCACCGAGAAAGATCGGGAAGCTGTGCAGAAGTGGGTGAGGTGGCCCGTCTAAATGAGCACTATATCTCGGCTATCCAACAGTTTTTCAATGATATCAGCTTTTGGGCAGTTGCGTGAGGAACCCCACATTGAGTTATGGGCATTAAAATCCCCAACAATAAGAAATGGGGAAGGCAACTGGTCCATCAGACCGGTAAGATCTTTCTTCGTGAATGACTGCCCGGGGGGGATATAAATATTACAAACCGTAAATGTAAGGGATGGTAGGCTCACCCTCATACATACGGTCTGAAAGACACTTGATATCAATACTTCTTTGGCATAGATTGAAGCGTCGACGAACGCAACGACTCCGCCGTGTGCCCGTAGGCTGTCTTCCAAGTCCGCCCTATAACAGGTGTAACCACGAGAGAGAAAAGAGTGCTTTGGTAGAAGGTGTGTTTCCTGAAGGCATACTATTAGAGGATAATGACGAGACAATAAGAGTTTGAGGTCATCTGAATAGACATGAATGTCATTCAGATTCCAGGAAAGAAGAGCCATGGTGTGGAATTTATCTGCTCTTTCTGCGATGTTTGGACTTCTTCTTGTTGACGACTATAAAGTCAGCTCTAGCTGTGGTCCCGTTCCCCAGGAGAATCGCCGTGATCCCTGCTAGAGTGATCACTCGCGGACATTACCAGTCTACTATTTTTGCTCCTAGAGCCTCGGCGTCTATGGGAAGGTGAGTGAACGACATTTTGAGCTGACTTTATAGAGTCAGCTTTATGGAACTTCTTGGTGTTAGAAGTTCTCTGCCGAGAACGACCCCGAGATGGACGTCGGGGGGATCGTGCATCGGCAGACTTCGGTTGCTGAAATGTAGTGGCCGTAGATATTGAAACAGACGTGCAAGTAGAGGTTGAGACGGATGTTAATTATGGTGTATTAATTCTTTATTTGGTGGGTATAATTATTTTACACCCCACAAGGTCTTCTTTGAAGCCCGAAGGATCGTCAAAAAATGTTTCCAAAGCCCTGACCCAAAGGAGGCTGTAGGTCGTTTCGAAGAGGTCGTCGCTGACGCAAAAGTTTTATGCATGCTGACGCGATGTTTAATCATATAGCGACGTCTAGCCTCGGGGAAAAAGATCTTATCTGTGACTCGGATCCTTTGGATTTTTCTCTCTATTAAATACTTTGTGCATGTGTTTGAATTGGAAGGGTGATTCTCCTTAATATTCTCACAGCACGGGGGCAACGAACAAGGTGATGACTCGTGCGCTGGCTGAGTGCATATCATGCAAACATCGCAGGACGACTGGCACTGGAATGACAGAACTTGTGGCACTTAAAGCACCGCAGAGGGTTCGGCACATACTGACGAACACGCACGGTTATAAAACTGCAAGAGATAATCTCTGGAAGTATGGGACGATCAAATGTGAGGATTAGTGTGGAAATGGGGCCTAACTTTCCCTGAACCTTCCTCTTTATCCCATGGGCATTAATCACGCCTTCAGGTTCAAGAATGCTTCATCGATCGCCTTAGCAAGTCTACAGGCACTTACAGATTTAAAAGTTTTACCTTCTTCGAAACACTGCATTAGAAGGAAGCGAGGTTTTTTTGGCCTATCGCTAGCCTTACAAAAGAAACTGTTGAGGTCAACAGTTTCGCCAACAAGTCGCCTCTTCCTAGAGGATGAGGGAAAAAGGGTGGAGCGACATGAGGGGGACAGGTTGACGAGCATTAGTGTCCATGTGAATGGTTTTTAAATTTCATCCCCGTGTTCCCCACTGTAACATCGTGGCCAGTATAGATTTTGAAATAACATTTTCAAGCACTGTGCTCGCCGGAAATTCCAAAGGCGATTAAAAACCATGCCCGTCGCCGCCCAAACAAGGAAAGGTGCGTGTTAAGACCTCTCGTATTGTGAAGAGGCAGAACTTCTTTCTACTTCTGAAAACTGAGATGAACGCCCGGAGAAGGAAAATGAGTGTGTATGGAATATTCCAGCAGTTGACAGAAATAGTGTTCATCCGAAAAGGCAGTTTTTCTTGGAAGCTGAGGAGTGACCAAGCCGAGGTGGGATGTTGGGAACGGTGGCGAAGAAGTAGTCACTTGGCCTCCGCCTCAATATATATTGGAGGGATTTCAGCTCCTAAGTGACTTTTATACTGGAGGCTTGAAACAAGTGCGAAAGCGTATAGAAGTACGCAAGTTATTTAATATGTAACTTGGTTAGTTTGGTCGTTAGACCACTGAGAATTGCTGCGGTAATTCTATTACTTGCTATAGGCGCAAAATACATAGCATGGAACAGTTATTTATTTCGAGATAGCACTTGGACCTTTTTGAACTTCGGATAATATGGGTAGATTTCCGAGTTAATTCATAACACCTGTAGTTATAACTGTGTGTAATTATTGCTTTTAGATACAATATCAAGTAATAACAAGTTCAAACTTGTATTTATGATTTGCGAGTTTGTCTACATTTGTAAATATCCAGAGCTTTATTTAATTTGAATTAAATGTTTTATTGTTATTACTCGTGTGTTTGATTGCTTGGGGAAACCAAGCTGGTGGCAGCGAACTCTACCATAAAGGTTGTGGTTTATGGTTGAATCCCGCTTCTCCACCAAAAAGCTTACGCACATCACATATGGGCTTGTGGTGTGCCGTAACACCCACCCACCACGGAGTCCAACAAGGGGACACCCCGCTGGGGTGCCAGGGTTGACACGGGGATATAGCGGGGACACGCAGGGTTCTTTAAGCAAGGTTGTTCCAACGCCACCGACAAGCGAGAAGGACCCCCTGCGAGCCCCCTCTCACCATGGAGTTCAGTCAAATACCTAGTCCGAGCCGATTGGTCGGGGGTGGTTTAGCCCCCAATCGCCCGTCTAGAAGAGGCCGAGGCCAAAGCGAGCGTATTGGGGCGCATCTAAAGTGCACGCAGAAGTTCC
>NNCF01144942.1:26997-52522 GCA_002313205.1 Laupala kohalensis | reverse complement strand
AGAAAATCAGATAATATGTAAAACACATGTGTGTATGAAATGACACTATGCACTGATTTGAATCATGATATGAAAAGTTGATGTTAAATACGGTATATATTTCAAATAATAATAATAATAATAATAATAATAATAATAATAATAAATGTATTGTCAGAAAAGCAGTACAAACTGCTTATGACCACGGGGATGAAAATAAACTAATTTACTCTCGGGAAGGAAGCAAGGGACTATCCCATCAATTTCGATCATGGACTCTAAGGCAGAGGAGGATTGAAAAATTTCAGCAAAAATTCCTAGATAAGATAAAAAGTTAGCTACGTGTTATTACTAATAGAATATCAAACATTTGTAATTTAACACAAAAAAATATTTCACATGTATGGATTATTACCGAACTATAGATTTTTATGAGTATAGTGTTTATAAGTCATAAGAATTGAAATCATTCTAAAATCACGATTTCTTGTTTCAATAGCCGCTCCCCTAGACAAACCTAGAGAACCTGTATAAGAAATCCGCCTTTAAACTAAATTAATATGAATCATAAGACACAACAAAATCGTGCAAGAAAATAGTTTTTGAAATTGCTATGGAGTGTGAAATTTGTGGTGAGACCCGACAGGGTCACTTGATCCGCACTGTGACAACGTCGGAAACCTTGCCACCGGCACGCAAACCTTGCCGTGCCGGTGAGTTCTGATAGTCCCCCTTTTTAGAAACAGGGAGGGGTACGAATGCTCCGCTATACAGGAGAGTCGAGGAACTACCTTTTACTACACACGTAAGATGACCATTAGATAATGGCACAAAAATCTCAGATACACATTTACACATCTTTAATCAGAATTATGAATAACTTTTCCACCCCCTACCAGAAAGAAATTCACCAACAAAGACAAAAATAAATAAACAAGAAAATCAAGAAAAATCTCAGCATCTGCCGTGAACATTGATTTTTTTCAAATCTTGATGTTGGCCTCATTTGACCGCATTCGTCGGTCCCCAGATGCTTTCGTTCACCCACTCGTTTGGAAGACGGGCGACGCGAGGTAGATGTGGTGAAGGGTCGCGTACTGAAGGCCCGAGTTACAAGTCTCTCTGTTCGCGACTCCACCTCTCGCGACGAACAGTTGCACTGGACTATGGACTCTGGACACTGGACTCTGTGGCCGTCTCTCGGTCTGCAGTGAGGTTTCCACCATGTGCAATGACGAGACTCCTAAAAGTCAAGCTTCCTCCACCAGATCCCAAACCTAAGTGTCTGCGAGGTTCCAACCATCCCATGCCCATCGCGCTGCTGCCCGACGCGACACCACCTCCATCGCCTCGCATCACCGTAGTTGGATGATTGACGGCGGACTACAGACTCTCTCCGCTAGGTGTGTATGTTGAATTTATAATATTTCTGTTCATGCATGCACGCATTGCGTGCTCTTAATGCACTTGTGTGCAATGTTTTTATTATAGTTCACAATCACTGCACTGCACTGCTCGCTGATGTCCAACGTCTTGTCTTTTAGCGAGGGGTGACTCTTCATAGCAACGTCTAAGTACGCTACTTGGCTAGCAAGCAATGGAAGTNATGTCCAACGTCTTGTCTTTTAGCGAGGGGTGACTCTTCATAGCAACGTCTAAGTACGCTACTTGGCTAGCAAGCAATGGAAGTGAAAGCGTATCTAATAGCATCAGACAGTGTCGGGAAGAACATACCGCTATTGGTTTTTGTGGATTATTCCCATAAAGCCTCACTATAAAGAAGCTTTCTTTTTCCCACTATAAGATTATTTGTCATTTTTGAAGAAGTGCGATGAGTCCAATTTCATACCTCAAAGATCCATGTCAATTCCGCTACCAAGAAAAAAATCTTTAACATTTGCTGCCATGAATAAATGTTTTTAGGATCTCTTGCGATTCAAAGCAGCGAAATGTTAAGATGAAAATGGCATCGGGTTGAAAAAAATTTATTGAGTACTCATTTAAAGTTGTGTAAATCGTGATGTTCAGAAACTAGTTACTTCCGTAGGTTATTTTCACTTCGCCAATCTATCTCTAGATTTCTCTAGTTTCCTTGCTTTGCCGTTCATTTTTTCCCATGAACTTGGACCTGGCTTTCTTTTGTACAGGAATATTTTGATGGATACCTGGTATTACATAATTATAGAATCACCTAAGCTGTGTATTACGCAGAACTTAACCTGATTAGGAAGGCTTAAAACTTAGTATTTAACATATTACCCACCAATTTGAAACTTAGACTATAACATATCAGACATTTATGTAAGTTAATATTTAAATTTACTAGTAAGCCTTTAGTGGGTCTCACTTTTTTAATTAAAAAATTGAAAATTTTCGGAAGTTCAATTTGTGATTTTTCAAATCTGACGTGGTGGGGAGAACGTATATTATCTGCCCCTCCTCTATGTACTCAATTAATTACCCAACTTACCTTGTTGGTTTTACCTCATCCGCATTGGTCATGGATCGTCAAATCCCTGAAATGACTTTATCTCATAATTATTTTGAGCGTGTCTAAACATTTTGCCAAAAATGTTGATAGAATTTCCATTTTCATTGACCAGTTAAAAGGATTAAAAAACCCAAAATAGTACCAAGTAAAGGAAAATTATCATTTTTCATTTACTTTCCTACTCATGTTATTATGCTCGTAGGTTCTCTGCCAGAATTTTCTCTTGAGTTCAACAGCTGTAGATTGTATTCAGTTCCAGTCTCCTATTTTAAATCCCTTCATTCTCATGCAAAGTCATTTCCTCCATCTGGTCTCTACGCTCTTCCCTTATTTCATATTTTCTTATGTTTTCCACTTCGAAAACGACATCCTCTCTCCCTCACTTTGCACTCAGTTTATCACTCAGTAAAACAGAACGGGACATTTTGGCCCCCTCTCTCCTGTCAATTTTCTTTTCTCTGTTACCCTATACAACCTTCATTCTTTTTCTCAGAATATTCTCTTCAGTTTTACTTATGTTGTGTGTTGCTCCTCCGCTTTTGATGAAGTTAATATGACTTCATGAGTAGTGGTTAGTGTGCTCATCGACGACCTCTGTGAACCGCGAATGGAAACCCCGGTTGATTTAAACGGAATATTTCTATTTTGTCTTCCACTCACTATCTCTTCTTAATTTTTTCATCTTCGCACCCCGGAAACATCATCAATGTGAGCGATTGGAATAATTAGCTATTGAACCCTGTTTCTCGGCACACTAAAATACGGTGTCACGGAAGTATATAATAATGAATAAAAAGACATGAAATTTTAATTTCCCTTTCCTACTAAATATATATATATATATATATATATATATATATATATATATCGATTACTTTCTATCTTCGCGTAGGTATTCAGTATTTGAAAATCTTGATGAATTTTAACGTTTTTGTATCTCATTGAGTCAAAAAAATCAGTTTGAAAATTATGTATAAGTGTAGTGAAGTATGTATGACGTTTATGAGAAGCTATGTACTGAGCTAAATTTTATGTGAATATAGTAAAGGATAATCATATTTGTATACAATGTTATCCGGTGAGAGGAAGCAATTTTTGACCAGAACTATAACTTCAAAATTTAAACATTCTCTAATTTATAGAAAAGATGAAGTTATAATTTTCCTATTTAACATATTTGTTCGTACAAGGTTTTCAATGAGAAACTGGAATGGCGGTGAGCGTTGAATGATATGCTTTTGGGCATTTGCAAAACGTTTTTTAGCAAATTCCCAAAGCAAAAAGTAGTAGATAATTTTAAGAGCTTGTGGTGAATTGAAAATTGGGTTCTTTTATAAGAGGCTAGAATAAATAAAACTAAATGATACATCTCTTACATGTGTCTGCCGCAGTTCTTGACTTCAATAACTATGGGGAAATTATTTTAGTCTTAAAATTATGGAAGTCTATAGGTGGATCAATATTCAAAAACAGCGAAATATTTGCACAATTGAACATGGCTTGTGATGATAAATAAACGGTATTAAGTTTCGCAATCTTTTTTATAGCTTTATATATTTTCTTTATATTACTTATCGTGTTTTTTTACTTATATTTATTTTTACGGTCTTAAATTGGACACCACACGTACTGTCCACACCAAATCAAATGCTAATAAAAAAGTACAGCAATTTTATGTTCTTGGGTAGAACACTTTGTTAGCATGGTTTGAAAGTAAATTTCATGAAACTCTTTTTCTGAAAATATTTAAAACACCAAAGAAATTTACGTGCTGAATTTGAATGCTCTCTGTTATGAATATTTTTGTTAGAGGTTACATGAATCTATGATACTTGGCTTACAAATTCATTTATTATTCACAGTATCACACAAGCAACTCAGTGTGGTTCTAAAATTTACATTTATTTAATTTTAGTGTTATTCATATTTTATTTTCAGGGGTTAGGAGTTGTTGGAAATGCAATTATTTAATTAATTTTAATATTTTATATTTATCTTACGTGTTGTATTATTTTCTTACGCTTATTAATTTATTCACTGCTTTCTCTGAGGTAATTTCATCTTCGCCACACCGATTGCGTATTCTCTCCTTCAACTGCTCTGCGTCTCCTCTTTACTCCTTCACCCAAGTGAGCGCCGCCACCCGCAAATACTCGACACCAGCGCCCCTGGCGAAGGAAGCTGCGAATCATAACATCAAGGGGCATTTAACTCGCAATGAGGCAAGAGGGAAATTTCATTCTGAAAAGTGAAGCTGCTCGTCCTCTGACGTAGTCGTCGCGTTTCTACATAATTTTCTCTATTGCGACCCCACTGCATGGAGAGAAGGAAATGTACGGACCCTGCTGCCTGCCACGTGAAGGTTTGTGAGAGCTTCTATCGGAAATGAGTGTTTTCCAGTGGCGTTTTTGTGGGCTGCGAACAATCAAGAGACGTGTTTTTGAGGGGGGAATACGATTGTGTTTTCTGTCCTGACGTCAGTTAATTCTCGTTTCTTCTCCTTCCAGAAAATGAAAGTGATATTGGAGCGAAGCTACAAAAATTATGTAACATGATTGAACAATTTTTCACTCGCGAAATTTGTACCCAAGCACCCGTTTTAGTGGAAAATTTATGAGTGGAAAATTAATTATGATACTAAGACTTCACTGAATGTAACTCCTTAAAATTATGTTTCTTGTCCAGTTTTATTTTAGAGAATTGAAACACTTATTATAAAATAATTATACTTTCCTAAATTTCAAAAAAAAAAAAAAAGTGATTAATTGGAAGTGAAAATTAATTAAATATTTATTACGCTGGGACATCAGTGTTTCGACGAAGATTCAGAATTTTGTAGATATAATGTAAAATAAATTTTTACAATTTACTGAGTGGGAACTATTAACCATAATGCTACTGAGAATTTCACCATACAATGCTTATATTTTTAATAAGATAGCATTATTCTACCGTTTCCTCTAATTAGAAAACGAAGCAAGTTCAATACAATTTAGTAGAATGATAAAATCAAATCAAACACAATATAACAGAACATATGCCATTTATTAAACATATAATTCATTATCCTTACGGTATAACGAATAGCAAAATGAAGTGATTAGTCACAAAAGGGTATCGTTCATTATCGATTAACGCATGAACAAAATCGCATAACCGAGTTATAAAATAATAAGATAATAAAAAGGTTGAACAAGAGAGAGATGTAGAAAGTATGAAACAGCTGTATTTACCACGTGGTCTTCGGTAAGAGGGTACGACTAATTGCCCCCCATGTGGTCATACGCAGTTTGTAACTACTTTTTTGACAATAAAGTTATTTTAGCTTAATGGGAGCCACGGCCTTCACATTTTTGTGACGTTTCTCGAAATAATATTTCATGGAAAAACGTTGATTTGTAGAAATTCAGAATCTCCTTCTTTACAACCAAAAAACCCCGCAGTATTAAGCAATTTTGCCATTTGTTTTATTTTAAATATCAGCAAATATATTATTACTTTGAATTGTCGATTAGTACGTATACTTAGAAAAAACAATTTTATGGGAAAATTTCTTAAAATTTTCTTTGTTATTGTTACTTTTTGTGGCCATTCAACAGGGTAGAATTTTTGTAACAAATTGGCTCGGGGCCAAATCATACTCTTCCGACTGGCCATCTGTAAAGACCGATAGCAATGCGCAAAACTGCCCCCTTTCCGATTGGGTGTTTTTGGGTTGCGGAAAATGAAGTGCAGGAACTGATTTTTCGTCTTACAAAAGACGTAATTTTTAGGTCACAATTGTAAGTTAGGATATTCATTCGATTATATTAAAGAAGGTGCACGTTGTGAGGGAATACCAGTGTTCAAAATGTACTTCAGAAAACTCTGATATTCATGTTTTTTGTCCAATTTTTAAAACTATTATAAACTCGGAAACAGATTTTGTAAAGTTGACTATTATTTTTCGAAAGTAATTACATGTGCCGGAATTTTACCATGGCACTTTGCGTCTTGAGCCTTGCCTGAGGGCGCTATCAAGTGCTAAGCAATAACCCTGGGTGCACTCCACCTACAATAGCGGAAAGTGAGAGCATTTCAATCTTACTACCACAGAAGCTGTTCTTATCAGTAAATGGTCAAATGATTCGGATTGGATTGAAGTCGTCAATAAACTAAATTGTGGTATGGCAAACCTTCGTAATTATTACCACACATATTTTATACTATGTTTAAAGTTAATTTAAGATATTCTAGTCATTTGCAATATGAAGGAAAATCTTTTCAATTATTGGAAATGTTTTAATTTACGAAGAATTTCATAAACTTAAGTTAGTTCGTATGTCAACACAAAATAAAAAGAAGGAGTAGAAAATTCGATAAATTCCACAGTCTTGTGTTTATGAGTTTATGAGATGAACGATAAATGCTATGGAATACTTTACCTGTTTTATTCTTTCAGTATCCCTCTGAGGGTTTGCAGATTCAATGTCTCACACTGTTTACTAAGGTTTCGCATTTTCTTCACTTGTGTACGCAGCAAATGTCAGAAACCCACCCCTCACGTCTAACCGAGAAAAACCAACCCACACCACTCTCCCGGAGAAAGTCTTCGAGAAATTGGGAGAAGTCATTAGGAGATGAAGCCTACTCCAGACCAAGAAGGGAGGTGAACTGCAAAAATAAGAAAAACGTGTCTCTAAGACGCGGGAAGTCGAAAAGGGGTTGGAGAGGAATGTCGTTAAGTTAAACTTCTTCAGTTACTTTTTTTTCTGAGACGTGGGCTGTGGAGGGTAAAGGAAGGCTGATATTTCCTGTTAGTATCCTCAACCTTGGGGTGTGATATTTGGAGGGGTTGCGGAAGTACTGGCGTTATGAAGGGGTGGGATTTCGAGAGGGGGAGGTGTAGTAACGAGCAATTCAGTATGCAAAACACTTCCCACATGGTGGTAGGGGTAGAGAGGGGGTAGAGGTTGCAAGATGCTGAAACCACCGCGGACGGACGCCAGAGGAAACATAAGGCGCACTGAAGAAGGAAATGTTTTTGGTGCCACGTGCACCTACAATGGGTTCAGAATTATTGTCTCACACAGAGGTAGGACGGNCAAAGGAAAATACTATTTCTAAGAATTAATTTAATAGAATCTCATAATAATCATAATAAAAAAAATACGTATTACAGTAAAACTTGAACACAAGTTTCGTATTGTTTAGGAGCAGTGGCGGATCTATACTTTAATCGAGGTGGGGGGTTAAATTTTATAAATATTATTATACATTTTATTATTAATATTATTATAAATATTGTTTTAAATATTATTATTAATATTGTAGCGATTTTGTTTTTGAATATAATACATCAATTCATCAAATAGGTAATTAACAATTCATTAAATAGAGACCAAATTTATTAATAGTTTAAAAAGGCAAATACATATTACAGGATAAAGATGCATTTTATCAATTTCAATATTATCTGTTGAAAGTTCAGGTCCAATGGGAGGAGCCTCCTTAGTCACTGCATAGAGGTGAATAGGAGTAATATGTGGTATTGTACTACTTGGTCGCCATAATAACTGATAAAACTGATGAAGTAGAAAAAAACAAAACAAACAAATATAGGATCAAAGTGACAACAGTATTTCTCAGTTCAGTTTGTACTCAAGAGCCGATGTGTTAGTCAGAAGAGCAAAATAACAATTGACGAGACATTCATACGCCCAGTCCTAACATATGATTGCGAAACATGTACTCTGACAAAATCCACATCCTTGCTCATTGACAGGGTTCGTAAGAAAAATATTGAAGCGCATATTTGGTTCAATTCAAGAGAATGAGGCACGTAGAGTAATGGACAATCACAAATTGTACGTCTTGTACAATGACATTGCAATCTTTAATTTTGTGAGAATGAGGACTTAGAATGGGCTGGTAATGAGATCAGAATGAAAGAGGAAAAATACCTAGGAGAATAATAGGCAAATATGAAGAGAAAAGGGCTGGATGACACCTGTGACCAAGATGGGATGACATGGTTAGAGATGATGCAGCAGACCTCCAGAAGGTTTGAAGTTGGAGAAGAAAGACATCAGATCATCAGATTGGGGAAGAAGGCAAATATTGAAGAGGCCTAAGCTCGACTGCGGGTTACAGTGCCATAGAAGAAGAAGAATATTTATTTATAACTGAACTAGTATCTCTGTCAGAGCAAGGTCCTGAGTTCGAATCCAAGACATGGGTTTTGGTTGATTTTATTTGAAATACTTCCGCCAAACCATAACTATTATTTCTTAAGGTTTTTTTATTCCTAAGGAGGATGGGGTGAGGTTTCTGCCAACATGCCTGTTCTTCCACCAAACCACATAAACTGGGAAGGAGAGGTGTTGGTTTGCCGGGTAATGTCGATCGGGCATTGGTTTGGTTTAGTTGAGAATTTAAGCCGCGCTCTCCCACTCAACAGTAAGATAGAAGAGAAGAGCTTCACTTTGCGACCGCTGTTGGTTCATTGAATTGAAATTGTCGACTTACAAAAATTGTAATTTCATAGGTGTGGTTTTGCGAGAATTGTGTCTCTGACATATTCACTTCAGACTCTACGGCTAGAAACATTTTCGATGCGAGTGTCTTGAGTAGATACTGTGAGCGCGATTTTGCGCGACACCGTGTCACTTCTTGTTCTCTATCTCTTGCAACTTAATATACACTATCTATATATTATAAGCTATTTTAAGGACATTAAAGAAAATTGAAATGGTCAAAGTTGTTAAAAATTTAGTTTTAACAACAAATTTCCATTTTTATGAGCGGACAAAAATTAAACAATTGAATTATCGTAATTGGAAAGATCAGTCAATTTCATCTACAAATCACTACCTACTTGATATATCATATCTTTGTAAATAATTAACCCTCAAACAAACTGCAAAGCGAATGGCGCACAATCCCCAAAACCTCGGAAATAGGAAACTGGGCATCACAGGGGAAAATCACTTCATATTCGTTTCCAGGACTTGTAATAGTTTTCATCCAGAAATGAAACAATTTTAAAGTTATTTATTGTTTACTTGGCGTGAAATGTCCAAGATTTTCCAACGGTTGTTCAGTTTCTCATTTGCAAGATAAACGTAAAAAGCTAAATTAAACAACGTTGATTTAAGCTCATCGAGGTCACTTGGGTGGTAGTTTAAGAACTTACTATAATTACAATTCAATTTGTATTTGAGTACAAATTATAAAAGAAATAGGATAAAGTTAAATTCCAAATCTACTCGGAAAATAATCATTGTCATTAGATACTTCATTTACGACAATCTGTTGAGAATTACAGGAGCAAAAGGGTTACTTGCAAAAATATAACTCAAGAAATAAAAACATAGTGGATCATTACCTAAAAACGCGATCTTCACTCTCTGGATGTTTTGTGATATTTTGATCGTTCATAACGAAATACGTGGAAGTCATCACATTTTATCTCTATCATATCCGCCTGCAACTACCATAACTATTGCGCCAAAGCTTTGTCTTGACAATGATAATAATAGTGGCACTGCATCGTCGTGCTTTATAGTTACCGTATCCTCTTTGTTGGTAGCTAATCCCAATGCGGGAGGCGTTGAGGTATATTCGTGGTCGCATATCCCTTGCCCCCACTGCCTCTACGTCAATGTAAATGTTGCTATGACCCTGACTCATTCGCGAACCTCACTTACACCAAAGCCCCCGCATTTCTCATTTGTATGATTCTAGGTGATTCAACGCGGTGTCCGCTTTACTCCAAAGTTGAAACACGAAACAATGTTGCACTATGTGAGAAACATTAGCATTTTTCCTTTTAAAGAATAGAACTCAATGAAGAAGTTGAACATTATTAAATATAAAATGAAAAACTGAAGTTTACATTTTGAGTAGAGTGGGGTAAATGATTCGATGTTGTGAGTTTGCAATGATGGTCACTATATGGTGCTTAGGAGTAGTGATACCTCTGTTCTTCTCTAGAATATTTTTTTCAGTATTCACATGCTGACATAAAATGACACTATTCTTTATGCTCATTTGATCTAATTTTTTTTTCAGACGTCCCCTTTTCTTGCAAAGTGTTATATAACTACAAAGTTTTTTAGTGTTATTTTGTCTTACTATTATGAGCTAGATTATTCATGTGCATAATGAGGTATTTGGGATGACTTCTTTTAACGGCCGCCATTAAGTGGGATAATAAACCACACAACGATGCTAAAGCGGACATTTACCCTAATACACTTTCACTCCTCCTTGCAATATTTTCTCCTTCCATAATTTCTGACCGGAAATTCCCAATTGGTTACTAATGTACATATTGAACTAAATGAACTGACCAATAAATAGATTGTGTCCATGCAAACGACCTAATTGTAAAATTTTTCACTTCTGAACCAATAGTAAAAATCTGAAGGAAAAAAACACCCTCGTCAAAGAAGTGTTCTAATTCTCTCTATTCTTCAGTTTATCTCTGTTCACTTTTGTGTGAAGAATATGGCAGACTTACAGAACTTGATTTTATGATAACAAATTTTAAATCTTTTTTTGTCACTAATTTATTAAGAAAATTTTATTTTTTCTATCTGTTATAGTTTTTTATTTTAGTTTAGAATATTTCTTCTTTCCGCTTGTGAACAGTGATTCATGGGAAAGATAGCGAATGCGGATTTTTACCCCATTTCATGGGAATGAATTCTGAAAAAAACGTTCATCAAAATGTGAAAATAAAAAGTGGATTTTTGCCACAATTCAACGTGATATTGTTAGTAGACTTGAAAACAAATAATCTCGTGGTATGGAATTATGTCCTATGTGAGAAAGAGAGAGAACGCTTTATTAAGGAAATACGAAAGTTAGGATTGTATAATATGCGTTATAAACATTAATTGACTAAAACTAAGGAAAGAGATTAATCTCATTTACATTACCTATACAAGAAAGTAACGATTAATAATGTTATGATAGGAATCAGTAGCTGATATATAAAGCAATAAAGATGGAAAATAAGTAAGGAATCCCCGGAATAACTGCGATTAGAACGGAAAGATCACGAGTATTAGTAATATAAAACAATATAAGAAAGCATTATTTATATGAATTAAAAATTATATGTTCTTTTCCGATAAATCCATCCCTTTCCAGACTTCTTATCAAGAGTATGAGAGTAGGGTCTTATTCTTTACAGTGTAGAGAATTGATTTTTTACTTTTACTGTCATATATATCACGATATTTGTTAATTTATTTTTCTCTCGGCCATTACTATCTCACTACGTTTTATATATTGTGTGCAATTCTTATCTCAGATAGATAGCTTTCATCCTCGTCTTCTAAGTACTGTGTATATATCCTAGGCACTTGACTCGTGAACCTTGACTTGATGAGTTTAGGCTGAGCAAACTTTTGTCCGCTATAATACCATTATCGCAGATTCGTATGTCTCACTGCATATTTTGAATGATTCGCCATTCCTCCACCGCCGCTTCATCGCAAACTCAATCCCCGCACATCCGCCTCCCCTCGTCTCAACAGAGACATGAGTTAGCACCCCCGTCGACCCTCACATCCCAAAAGCCATTCCTCGTGATATGGAATGTCAGCCAGTCGACAATCATGTATCGCAGCGCGAGCAACGACCCGAGGACTGTGCCCTTCGCGCTGCTATTTGGACAGGAAAGGGATGGCATTGAAGGGAAAATAATTATTGAGGCCCGCTGTTCCCCACGCATTAGAACGTGCCCCGCATATCGACTGCCCTGCGCTGCGACTGTTCGTTTACATAACAACGGGAGGGCGTGTGTGAAATGGCGCTATTGGGACATCAAAAACGATGGACATTTAGATTCCAATGTGGAGAGGAGATGCATCTGAATCCTAGATCAGCATACAGAGAGTAACTTAAACCGAAGCTCGTTTCATTATTTGAAAATTATCTGATCTTATAAGATAAAATCGAAAATCCATAGTAATGAGACAAGAATATTTATTTTAAACAATTGTTTTCTATTAGTCTCACAAACTAAACGTGTAAAAATAATTTTAAGATATTCCTCTCATTTTATTGTTAGTTTTACATGAAAATACTCTAATATTTAATTCCTATATCAGTTACTGATTTTATGTTTTCTTAAATCCTAGGTTACTTAACACCATACATAATTGTAAATCATCAATCATTCGTGGTCAGCTAATTGCAACACCAGACTTCACACCATATAACAAAAAACGCAACTTTTTATTTCCCTAAAAAACGTATTTCCTACATTTAATGTTCACAATATTTTACGATAACAACTAACACGTGCAATGAATTTAATTTTTCACGTTTCAGTATAAAAACCTCGCGATGTGGGTAACCGCAACTTAAGATATTTATATTTATTTATTTTCCAATAAATAAACTCGATAAAAAATGCAAATATTTTAACTTTAAATTGTTGATCGTTTAGTGCAATCCGAAGATTATTTGAATCTTCACGAGGTGGGGTGGGGCAATGCCAGACTCACCTGCCTGTGAGATGGTTATTCTAGGAAATAGTGGAACGCAGATGAATGTAAAGCGTAGATGCAATTCATGATGATTTCAAATTGTCTTCCAGCAACAACATGTTACGAGAAAAAAACCTACACCTCACTCTCAATTCTAACCCACAAATAGAGGATTCAGGAGAACGATGAGTCTTAACCATTCTCAAAGTAATCAGGTCACTGCACGACAGTATACACGAATATAACAAGCACGATTAAATAATATTTCATTCAGTGATATTTTTACTCAAGCATTTAATTTTCAATTTGTATTTTATAAATTTATAAATTTATTGTAAAAAAAGCAGTACAAACTGCGTATGACCACCTGGAGGACAATAAACTAATTTACTCTCCTGCAGTAAGAGACCATCCCATCAATTCCGATCAAGGGCCCTAAGAAAGAGGGGGACTGAAAAATTTCAGCAAACATTTCTAGATAAGATAAAAAGTTAGATACATGTTATAATACTAATAGAATATCAACATTTTTTGTAATTTAACACAAAATAATTACATGTACCAATTATCATCGAACTATGGTTTATACGAGTATAGTGTTATCATAAGCATTGAAATGACACAAAAATTCACGATTTCTTGTTTCAATAGACTCTAGACATTTGCCCCATCCTGGACAAATGACTAGAGAACCTGTATAAGAAATACGCCTCTACCCGAAGGAAAATCGGAAAAATACCAGGGCCAGGATGGGGCTACAGAATTAATGTACCCAACGTGCCACAGTTGTGTACACATAAAACTAAATTAATATGAATCATAAGACACAACACAACCATGCAAGAAAATAGTTTTTGAAATTACTACTACAACTAAGTTACTCTAAAAATACTACAGCAATGGCGTGATAAAGTACAAGACGGATTTAGCTTTATTAAAATCAACAAATTCTTCCTCGTTCTAGAAGCACTGGTACAAGGTAGTTTTTAACTGCGGATTTGAAGAGATGAAATTTCATAATTTTCTTCATATTTTTCCGGACAGAATTATATAGATCAATTCCCGAATGATAAGGTCCTTTTTGGCAAAGAGTGGTAGACACTCTAGGTCGATGAATATTATTACTATTGCGGGTATTGTGTTCGTGAACGAGACTGTTTCGTATGAAGCAAGGGTGGCACTTCTGTAGTTCGGTCTTAACAAACACTCCCGTTTCATAAATATAAATGCAGGGAAGTGTTAAGAAATTTAATTCCTTAAATTTTATAAAAGTCTACAGGAGTTTCGGGGGTGAGATTTACAAATTATCCAAACTATCGTCTTCTGAATCCTCAAAGTTTAAATGTTCTCACCGGAATTGCCCCAGAAGATAACGCCGTAACGTAAATGGGAGTAAACGTTTGCAAAATATACGCAACGGGAAATACGTGGACTAACAACGTTAACTAAGATTCATGTGCGTAACACAATTTGCTTAATTGGGAATTAAGATTGTTAACGTGACAATTCCATTTGAGATTGTCTTGAACATGGAGACCTAAGAATTTTGTATTCGTAACGGTTTTTAATTGTGTTCCGTTTAAAAAAAGAGAAACCTGGGGTAACGATTTTGTATTACTATTGTGAAATGACATAGACACTGTTTTGTCAGTGTTTACAATGAGACGATTTGCATGGAACCAAGTCTAAAGGTTAGACAAAACGTTTTGACCATTAGCGTGTTTACGTAGTAAATTAGTGTCATCAGCAAAAAGAACCATTTTGCAATCTGATGTGGATGATCACATGTCGTTCACATACAATAAAAACAGTATAGGGCCGAGAATTGATCCTTGGGGTACTCCGCAGATTCTGAGAGACAACGCTGAAGTATTTTATTTTTAGTATACGATATTTCGACCTGTTGATATCTATCTTTAAGTGAGAAGTTAGACATTGATGTGGAAGTCCACGAATGCCTAAAGAATGCAATTAGAAAAGGAGAATTTCGTGATCGATGACATCGAATGCTTTGGATAAATCAAGAAAAACACGCTGAAGATTTTCTCCACGGTCAAGAGATGTGGTAACATCATTTAAGAAAGAAAATATGGCGTTAGTAGTGAAAAAGGATTTCCGAATTTGATCGTCGGAGAGAATATTATTTTTTGATTTAAAAAATCTAGAAGACACTTATAGAACAATTTCTCTAAACTTTTTGAGAAAGTGGGTAGTAGAGATATTAGTCGATAATTTTCAACATTAAATTTGTTTCCTTACTTATGTAAAGGTTTCACTTTAGCTCTCTTAAATATGTTAGGAAACACCCCTTCCGATAAAGAACTGTAAAAAATTTTTATGAGTGGATTTAATATAACGTGGGACGAAAATTTAACAATAAATTCGGATATATATTCTACGTCTGTTGAAAATTTGTGTTTTAATAAGCTGATGATTCTCATGACATCACTGGCGTTATTTTCGGAAGTGAACGTAGAATTGGGTACGTGAGTGAGAATAATTGGAGGACATTGATTTGGATATATTGAGTTCGTTATTTTACCCACTTCTGAGATGTAAGAATTAAACAAATTTTCGATGTCCTGTGGATTTCATACGATTTTGCCATCGTTTAGCAGATAAATATTTTCTTCGCAATTTTCAGAAGTTGACGTGTAATTTTTAACAATATTCCACATGATTTTCGTCCGGTTGTTCGACCTTAGTACCTGTCTGTCCATTTCCCATAACTTTAGCTTCATAGACTACTTTTCGAGGAATAATCTTGTATTTACGAAAATAATCATGAAATTCGGGAGTTGGTCATAGAGTTTTGAAAGATAATATAAACGGCGTTTGTTTTTTGAAGATATCCTTATCCCTTGGGTGATCCATCTATTGTATTTCTTTTTGTTAATAAACTTGCGTTTTATGGGAAAGCTAGAGTTGTAATGTTTTAGGAATATTGAGATAAATACATTAATTTTATCGTTGGTGTTTCGGGAATGGTAAACATTTTTCCAAGTTTTCTTACGCAAATAATTTATAAATATTTCCTGACATCAAGAACTTGCTAAATAATAATTAGAAATAGCAGTATCATTGATGTTGTTAGTTGAAAGCCAATGTTCTGTGAGGCATAGCAAATCGAATTGATTTTCGTGTTCCAGAATTTCAATATTTGTCCATTTGTTTGAAAGGGATTGGATATTATGATGGAATATAATTATTTTATTTTCGCAAAGAGTTTGTGATTCTCGAGAAATGGAATCGAAGTCAGATTGTGGAGGAGAATTTGAATTTGGTTCATCTTCTAGTCCCGGATCAAGTCCGCACACTGCATCCAAATGCGATTGTTACCTTCGAGTACCTCATCGTCTTCCTGAGCGCAAGTTGTAACTCTGTATGGGGGCGGGAGGAGATGTGGATGTAGGAATTGATGAGGACGTGAAAGATAAGGAAGAAGTAGGTGAAAGAACGGGAATAGGGGAAGCAGTGGGTGCGGAGATAGGAGGAGGTGGTGATGAGGTATGGGCAGAGGGAGATGGAGGAGGAGGTGATGAGGTAAGTGCAGGTGGTGATGTAGGAGTGGGTAAAGGGGCAGGTGGATGATATGAGGTAAGATGTGAAGCTATGAGAGAACCGAAGTGATGTTTTCCAGACGGTCTGAGATGTAAACCGTTCCTTGGCAGTGAGGTGTCGTTTCAAATCAAAAAACGTGATTTTTGTGTCTCCCATGTGATGTTATAGGGAGATGTTTAACAGGTTAATTTAGTGGTTAATTTGTGGAACGTTCAAACGTGGAGGCATGGAGAGAAGTATGTTTGTGTGCTGAGAGGCCGTTTTTTTGTTTTTCTACATGTTCAGAAGCTTTGAATTGTCCTCCCAAGTTAACATAATTCTGCCCACCTATGATGATTACTGTGTCTCGCTTTGTGAGTGTCTTAGTGTAGGTGTCCATTTCTCAAATATCTTCAGTCAATGAAGCGTTTGGCTTGAAGACACCAGAAACTGAGAACTGGTTGGGAAGCAATCGACGCACAACGGAGGACGTGTGGCGATCGTGCGAATCAGCTAATATGATCACGTTTAATTTATACGTGGAAGTGTTGGCTTCATGTGTGGGTAGCACTACTTTACTGGGATTTGGGCGACTGTGCTTACCAGTGTGTGGTTTGTGATCAGGTTTAGGTACTGGACGGGTAGGGATGAAACGGGTAGAAGGATTAGGTAGGGGAGGAAACTGGGACATGTTATCTAACACACTAAATCTATTTTGAGTGAAGAGTTGGAATGGTCCATGTGTCATTGGTATAACCGGGTGATATCAGTTGAAAGGACGGCGAGAAGTATTTACTGTAGTCCAACCGCCGTTCATGTTCTTATTGACCTCTTCCAGCGCACTGATCCGTGTGTCAATATAATTCATCAAGTCATTGTACGCCTTCTGAAGATCAGCTATGAATGAGTTGAGGAATGCGATTGTGTGCATTGTTGTGAGTTGGTTAGCAACTTGTCGACAAAAGCAAATGAGAATACACGAAAACTGACAACTAACACTGAATCTAGGATATTAGTATCATAAAAAATTTATTACTACGGAAGTTGCAAATGAGATATTAAATAAATAAATAAACCGACGACGAAAATGACTGAAATAATAGAACGATAACTGGAGGTTAATTAATTCGACAATAACTACTCTATATTATGTTAAAATGTAAATAAATACGAAAAAAACAAGAAAAACGAATTATAAAATGATGTGATAATTCTATGAACGACGAAACTTGGGTGCAACAATGGGGTAGGGTTTCTTTGAAAGTTTAATTATTATGTGATAGAATACGCATGAGAAAACCTAAGTGCACCCCAATGATTACTCCTTATGCACCAAGAAACTAAATTAATGATTCCGTTTGTACTTACGTAAACTTTATCACACACTTGAATGAAAACGATGCGAAGTATTTGATAACTTTCGGTTAGGTGAAAATGCGACAAGCCTGGAATCGAACCCGGGACTTCTGCTTTGATCGCAGGGATGTTAACCACTACACTTCCCGTTCACCTTCCACAACTGTTCACCATTTCCACCCTTGCGATCAAAGAAGGAGTCCCGGGTTCGATTCCCGGCTCGTCGCCATTTTCACCTGACCGAAAGTTATCACATATCTTCTCCACGTGTAGGGTACACGGAAGAAATGTGTAGTACAATACGAAGTATGTTAGGTCCGTTAAGCTTGATAAACCTTAGGAAACGTTTTAATGTTTTTTTCGACTTAACACACACAAAACAAACAAATTTTTACACTACAATAAAGGTAGGAACTATATACAACAAGTGAATCACAAAAAATGCAGAAAAATAAAATAATTAGGAAGATTAAACTGAAAAATGTGGAGAGCTCATTCACAACCGTAGCTAACGCCAGGAGAAGGCTAGCCAACCAAGTCACAAAATATCAATGTTTCTTAGTTACTTTCATAATCTACATCATTGAGAGAAGTGCATTACCGCTATTTATAAAACTCGCAAACTTAATTGGGAGACAAATCAGATAATAAACTTCTCAAGTTTGAATTATTTAAAAAATATGTTGTTTATCTTTTGAAATAAATTACTTTTAATGAAATTTAAATTGATCATCCAATTTTTGGTGGTAAAAATGGGTCTAGATGTTAAAATGTGTATATTTCAAAAATTTTCTCTATTGGGTTCACTTCCAAATTATACCCTCAACAACTTCCACTTATTTGTAAATCCCTAGTCTTATTGCTACAGGAAAAAGGAGAGATTCTCCATAAAACGTGATAAAAAAATCTTAACCAAGTCACAAAAATATGATTTACTTTCATTCCATTTTTGTGGAAGAAGAACAAAGAAAATAAATACTTCTTACGATGGTGTTTTGTTCTAACAAAAGACTACTACTTTGATTTAGTAAGAATCTTATATTGTACTTAAAGAGAGTATAAGGGTATAAATGGCATTTCAGCGGTTGGGGAAAGTCGACAGCCGTAATAAATGACCTCTTCTGAGGTTCCAAACAAGGTTTTTGTTCTGACTTTTAGAGAAGGGGACATAAACAAGTTCTAAATGCCTTCCCAAAAGCAAACTGTAATGGGACAATGTGAATAACAGTAGTAGCTACGCGGTTTGAATGATAAAAGGAGAATTTGCATGAGACTCAATTGGTACTTATTATTAAGATTAAAAAATATATAATTTTGAATGCCATATCGATATCTGACAACAATGTTTTCAATCTTTTGGTCCTTACTAATTAAGGAAGAAATTTATATATTTTATTTTTCGCAGAAGAAATGTCATTCAATAAAAACAATCAAATATTTAATTAGAAAATGTTTGTATTAACTTATTTTTAAGTATGATCTTCCATTAAAATAAGTATTTCGTTATTTGTTCATTAACGTACACTTTGTTGTGATAAACGTACATTATGGTTGTTTTAAATGTTTTTACTTACTTATGTTAATCCTACGGTCAAATTTAAAAAAGCAACAAAATATGTTAACTGGTGTATTATGTGGTCTATTATTAAAAAGTATATTATTTCCATTGAAAAAGTTGTTTAATTCAATACAAAATTCATTTTGCAGTCCTCTGCAGAGTATCATTTCATTTTTCCGTTTTTGTTCTCATTTGCGAATTAATTTTCTGAATGCTACCTAAATGTGGATTTCCTGTGTTCGCTTATTTGTTCCAAGTTCATTAGATTTCTAAGGATTTTCTAAATTTATTCTGAAAATATTTTTATGATGACTTCATATGGTAATATGGAGAACAAGTTGATTTGTATTATACATTATTAAATAACGTATTTAATGACACATTTTGTTGAGAGAATATCCAAAAATTTAAATGAAACCGGCTGCGGTCACCTGGTCAAGTGACACAGACATAAATCACTAAATGAGTACTATAGGATGGAGAGAGAGCCTTATGGTGTCAATGGACCGAGACAAGGTGGGTTTGATTTATCAAACCGAAAAAAATGAGAAAAAGAAAACTTTGTGTTAATCAGAAGTGTTTGCCATAAAAACATTGTTACTAAGTACTCGTATATCTTACTCGTACTCGTATAAAATCAGGACAAAGCTTGGAAAACGAACATGTGGTTCAATAAATATAATGTAGCTCATCTCTAGTATTGTCACGTTCTAAAGTGTTGTTCATAATCGCGAAGTCCGTAATTCCGATGGCGTCGCCACTCTCAAATCGTAGGAGGCTAGTAAACTGCGACAGCAGCACATACATCGTGGCGGAGGGATACAAGCCCTTAGAACCCCTCTTCTCCCCTCCTCTCCCTCGCGCAAGAACAATAATGAGAAAAGTTGCGTCTTGATCGCACAAGTTAGCTTCTCCTTCTGTCGATCCCCCCCTCCCCTCCCCTCCCCACACCAATACCACACCATGTAAACCTTAGCTCCGCAGTGGATCAGAGCTATTGAAGGGTGGCTAGCAGTAGCCCTCAACTCCCTCTGATGGCGATTTAAGTGCCTGTGTGGAATGAAACCTCTTCACCACTTAGTACCTCACAATAAATATCTAGATGTAATCTCGTATTTTTCCGTTGTTTGATCCTCACTAGCTGAATGAACCCAGCGTCGCGTCGTATGGAAGCGTGAAATGATATCTTTTCAGTCGCTTTGCACAATTTCACGTAGTTTGATAACGAGATGTCTCCACAGAAACAGCCCTGATGTCAACACGCCTCCCTTGGAGACATTCCAGTTCGCGAGTGACGGGGTGGAAACGTCCTAAAGTTTTACAGGCAGCTGAATGAGTACCCCTACGAGTACGTTTCGTTTACTCCTATTGTATGGATTATTTAATTGAGGTCAAATGTCATTCAAGTTTTCAATACGGTCGTTTAGAGAATTTTTCTTCAAGGCTGTATTCATTCTTACTCCATTAATTCCAAGACACTCTTCATTAACTCCTTATAAACACTGTATAATACGTCAGTGGCACACTCTTTATCTGTCTCTTTAGGTACAAGAGAGAAACTGACGATATTGAAACATTCGTATCGTATAGATGCCTTGAGTTTTATGACCTAAATTCAAGAAAATGTAAGTACCGTTGGTTAACGGGTATGGATGAAAATTATATTGTTTTCTTCATAATTTCGTGCATAGAGAAATGATATAGGGGTTAAACAATTCACCTTGATGTATTTAAGTCACACGACTACTTCTCCAAAGATTTATTTTATTTTATTTTTTTGACTTACAACGTGATAAAATTGTACTTTTCAAAATAAATATTTCCGTACAAAAAGGAAGAGAAAAAACTCCGACTAATTATTTCCTTAAGTTTTTCTATCAGACAAATAATTTGCCTGTTACGGCTAGTCGAAGTTATAGTACAGCAGGAATTACAAATTCAACACGTTCTAACGCGGAGACTATTTGCCTCACAAGAAACAGGCAAAGGAATAAATTACAGGAAAGTTTGTTTAGCTTCTTGCTGATAAGTATTTTCCTATGAAACATGCGTTTTTCATGCAATAAATAATCCTAAAACGACATGATTTTTGGAGTTTTTAATGCTTTTTTTATACTTCCTGAACTTTTTCGAGGTGAAAAAGTCAAAAATGGCATCATCATTTGAAAAAATATTTTAAATAAAATATAAGTTTTAAATTTTTTCCATTCCTTTGAGACAAAAGTTTCCAAAATGCTGTAGTATAAATTAAATGCCCTCTACCGTGCTTATACTTCATCTCAGAAAGAAAAGATGGGTGAAAGTTACAGTAAATTATGTCTATTTTATTTTTAGAAAGAGAGATTTTCTTTCTAGAGTGCATGGTTTTCATGAAGTAATAAATGAAAAACCAAAAAAGGGCGTAATTTATTTGAAGCTTTTGAGGGTTTCTTCATTCTTTCCCGAACTTTTTCGATGGGACCAATTTGAAATTCGTAATCAGCCCAAAACCAAACAAGAGCAAATAGTCACTACCTCTTCAAATCCTTCCGGGTGGACTGTTCTTTGAGCATTGAATTACTGGACTATAAGTGATAATTTATTTATTTATTTTGATTACGTAATGAACATAAATAGAAGAATTACTATTAATCCTGTGTATGAACCCTGTAGCGTGTTATTACTTTGCCAAAGCAAACTTAACACTAATATTTAAATCATAGTGTATTTATGTTACCAAAAATAGAAAATTCACATGAAAGTCTCTATAAATCATTTTGAAGTTAAGATACTCCCAATTCTAAGAAATAACTTCTTGTTTTGAGCATACGATGTAGACTATCTCTCAAGATCAAAGAAAACTGTTTGTCAAAATAAATACAATTTTAGTTGAAAATAACTCTTAAACTTCGGGCGAAATGAAATGAGAAATTGTATGGCAATTTGTATTTACGTTTTAACAGACTGCAACAATATCACAATAGATCAAATGCGGTGTAGGTTTTGGCGGAAGTGGGATTCAAAAAATGGGGAGGAGAAGTAGAGATGAGGCGACTGCTGGTTCCCACATAAACACCAGTATTCCTATGGTACCGCTGCCACCAGTCCAGTTTCTCGGACAATCAAACACAATAATAATTAATAATTTCATACAATATAAGTTAAATTCTGAATATTTACAAAATTGTATTTATAATTTTGAGAATTTTCCAAGTATAAAATCGTTATTACAAGGAGAATGCTATCTGAAAGTACTATTGACATATATGTAAAGTCAGTTGCTAAATATTATGTCGGAATACCCTCGTAGGTTATCCGAAAATCCAAAATTGCTAGTTAGCTTTCTCGAATAAAATACTGCTAAAAGTTATATTACCCGCAACCAGTAGTGTGTGTTTTTGTGGATTACCACAGCAATCCCTCGTAAAAGCCGGCGAAAATTTTCCGTCTGTTATTTTATACCGGAGAAGAACGTCACGTGACAAGCAGGCGACTTCGCTTCGTCTCTCTCTCCTTCGTCCAGGGGTGGGTTCGTCTCCAACGGCTGCTCTGGGAATGTAGTGACGTCAGAGGAAGCGGCGATCGGCACCAAGCATCTCAGCAGCCGATGCAGGTATTCTGCACCTTTCCGTAGACGCGTTCTTCAAACCTGCCTAAGACTCAGGTAATTGTCTCTGCACGCTGCGAACACACTTTATTCATAAATGTAGTAACATAGAAAATATTAGGGGCCGCTGCTCACATGGTAGAATTTGGGTCTTTCCTTCTGTATTTCGCCGGCATTCTTCAGTGAGACCCTCCCCTTTAGTTTTTTCTAAGGACTAAAGTTGTTATTTCCACCTTTTCTTCGCACGTGTGTCTTAGCGCCTTTTAAGTGCATCGGTTGACAATCGCCAAAAGAGCGAAAAATAAAATTGTGTAATCGGATTTTTGAAAAGTGAAAAATAAAAGTGGGTTGAGTATATTGATCTTTGATCGACGCAGGAACACCACAGACACGTAACTATGTACTCTTCTTCAGGGAAGTTTTAAATCCATAATATTGCATCAATATCTTTCTTAAAAAAATAAGAAGGCTCAGCGAACAATGTATTCATGGCAGGCGTCTTGAATGATAACATTTTTCGGGTCATAGTGCCGTGTGTATTGGGATCGCTCCGGAACACTTTTGGTGATAACCACCACCCGCAGTCCCAGCAACACGATGACGGGCAGTAGGGTGTGTCTGCTTGTAGGGTGCGACCCCAGTGAGAGAAGAATGGTAGAGAAAATACAACAAGAGATGCATAACCACGTGTACCCTGGAATGACTTCGTTGAAGACGGGGTTTAATAACTTAAGATAGTTCCAGCAACAATTACCTGCGTGACTCCTATCAAAACACCGCTGAGGATGGCTGCCGTAGTCGTTGGCGAAACGTTCGGGTGCAATCCCAAGAGACCACGGTACTATGACCCAAGAATTGTTATAATTGAATTTGAAATTAAGTTCTAGCGTTTTTGTTTTGTTGAAAAAGATACTTTAAAAAAGTTCACTTTTAATAATCAAATGAATTAATAACAACGCAATAATTAATAAATGTCATGTTTACTAATTCCTTGAGTAATTTATTTATTTATTTCTATAAAAAATCCGTTCAGTTCCACAACGAAAGAAAGTTATTTTGATTGTTGATCCAGATCTAACGAATAGAAATTCACGGTTTCTTTGGAAAACGTCCTGTTTTTACTGTGGGGGTGACAGGGGCTAGTTGTTACATTATTTTATAATTAAAAAATAAAACATACTTAAAAATAACTTAAACAAAACATGTTTTAAAATTTTATATAATTTCTTAGTGTGAATCAAAACAATATAAACAATTACATTAAGATAGTTTAAAGTATTAAAATATTTATTCTGTTAACCACCAACAAGAGATGCATAACCACGTGTACCCTGGAATGACTTCGTTGAAGACGGGGTTTAATAACTTAAGATAGTTCCAGCAACATGTACAGTGTGTGTACAGTTCTGTACTGTACTGTGCATCAACTTACTCCACTACGAGGTATCATGTTACACTACATGGGGTTAGTTATTACACAAAATATTTGAAGTAACAAAAATAAATTTACGATTTTTAATATTATCTCATAATTCCTACACAGATGTGTCTATGATACTTTGGTTTCAAAACTTCATTTAATTGTTATTCTGATTTGCTATTATCTCTATCATTGTTTAATTTATAGTTTATGCAAATAAATAATTTATGAATTTCGCGAACGGTCATGAATTCGCTCGGTTACAAGCGTATGGATTTTCACACGATTTAGCGTATTCAATACAAAAGCAGTATTCGTCCTGCTCATCCGAAGACAGCTGTTTTGGAGACTTTTTCTTGAGATTTTTTTTCTTTTAATTTGTTGTTGTTCCTTTACTTTGCAGTGAGTAACTTAATTTCATGTAACATCACACCTCAAACCCTGATGCGATGTTATTTTTTCTTTGGTAGAAGCGGGATCCACATAAATACCAAAATCTCTATGGTAGTTTTTGTCGCTGCCACCAGCTCGGTTTCCCGAGCAACCAAACACACGTGTAATAACAATAAACAATGATTTATTACAAATTAACTAGAAATCTGAATTTACAACAGAGACAAACTCCTAAAATCATTAATACATCTAATAATCTGTTATTACACAAATAATGCTGTCAGAGAGCATTGTTTACACTTGGTTAAATATAGTTGAAGACAGCTAAATTGTAAAAACCCTCAGGTTATCTGATACTTCGAAAATATAAGTTGTTTTCCCCAACAACTAACTGATACTAGTTACAACCCTCACACCTAGTAATGAGTTCATTAAGACTACCGCAGCAGCCTAACGAACATCTGGTCTCCGCGACCTAGTCTTTAGCTCAGTCACATGTCAGTGCTGACGGATCTCTACATTCCCTCGTAAAAGAATCCCTGAGGAGCTTCACTCCTCCCAATATATACTGTACCAGACGTCACGTGATCAGCAAATAACCACGCCTTCGCCACCACCGTGCAAACACTCAGTTTGGGTCACCCCTTTGGCTTCTAGGAACGCAGAGGCTGCGCCGTAGAGGACGAACCGCCATGAGCGTCACCTAGGCGCTTCGCAA
>NNCF01144942.1:0-26906 GCA_002313205.1 Laupala kohalensis | reverse complement strand
TGCATTCTTCGAATACACTTGTACATACTTTCCTTAAAAGTGAAAGGTGTTCGTTCAAACAATACCTCCACACGGAAAAGGTTTAGGGTGAATACCAAGCTCGTCGCACGTCCGTCTTAGCGCTGACCGGCCACTTATTGTAAGATTCTTAAAAACATCCGGTTTGGAAAATACAAATAAATATTAATATTTCACAAATTGATGGCATGTCCTGGCCCCGACGTTACATTTCTCTTCACAGTTTGTCGTCTATCGGCTTCGACTTTTAATTTTTTTCCGGTGATGATGAAATCGTGCTGATGATGAATTGCTTCTGTTTTCGAAGAGAGTCGCGCCAGTGTGTCGCGCGAAGCACGCTTTTCAGGGGGCACGCGTAGAGGTTTCTCTATGCCCTGGTCGTTGTATGTCCACCGCTTGTTCTCAAACGGTCGCTTAATGACGAGAATGACAAGGATGATGTGCGAATGAGATGTGGGGCGAGTAATGGTGAGTGAAAGTTGTGGTGGAATGAAAGGAAGAGGAAATGGAAGTACCCTAAGAAAACCTGCCACGAAGCCACTTTGAACGACACCACTGCAAATTCAACTTGGGTCATCCAGGGTTTGGACCAGTGTCATCAGAGGTAGAAGGCGAGTGCGCACTATGCTTCATGCCACAGGTCATCCGTATATTTCCTATCGATGAATCCGTTAAAGTTGGACTGACCATTGATTTCCGAATTCGGATCACTTTCCTTTCATCAACTTCAGGATAACTACAACTACATAACTTGTATGTAGCATTTCCATGAAATATCTTTGAAATAAATACACTTAAAAATATTTAATGCCAAATACTAAAATTTATTTAATGTTAAATTATTGGAAACAGACGATGTCAAACGAAATTGAATTGACTCTGCAACAACTATCCCCACCAGAACTGTAATAGTTTGCAACATGTTAGGCAATTTTATATCTTGACACGTGTGATTTGAATTATATAGTTGTATAGAATCTTTAAATAAATTATCACTGACTTGAAAATCAGGCTTTCCCTTCGTGTTGAAGTTACGCAAATATTAAGTGTTTCGTTACAAACTAATTCCATTTAAAGGAAAAATTACCCATTGACGCCCAATTAACGTATTCTCTCTACCTATGACTGGAAGTACTCCAGAAATCATCAGGGACGCCGCACGAATGAGTACTACCCCATAATAGTAAGAAGCGTGAGTTTCTGCCGGAGGTAAGTTTTAAATTCCAATGTAATAACTTACCCTGATGACAAATGACCACGGGCCGCAACTTACTCAAAAAATCATCTTCATTGATTCTATAAATTAGGGGAATGATTTCTTTGGATATTTTTATTTATCTGTAAATGAGTTACTGAGAAAATTGTCCTGAATTATTCGAAACAAAAATGAGACATAAACGAGTTCATCAACTAAAGAGAAAACCCACGTTTCCGACGTTACTTAAGTTATCGAGTTAATTTTTGGGAAACTCTCGATGGAATGCAAAGGAGGGGCACTCTCTAAAATGCACTTTGATTTTCGGAAGCTCTTATCAGAATTGTTTCCTCTTAACGAGATGTACTTGGAATTACGTCAGAGCGGAGACTCGGAGAGAAAATGCGAAGCTCCGTTCGTGTCTCGATGCGGAATGACAATTAGTTTCGAGTTAACGATAATTTTGTCCGTCGAGATATTTGCGAGACTGACAAAACGGTACGAGAAGCACTTCTCGTCGAATATCTTCCGAGGCACTCATTACGTTACGTTTGACGGTGGGTGGGGAGTGCTCACTTTGAAACGCTCGAAATCTTGTTTCACTGCTTTTTAAACTTGGAGTCCGATGCGGCTTCGGGAGCGAACTATAGCGTAGGGGTGTACAAACACATATTTGACTGGTGACATCGATTCGAATAGGGTTTTCAATTCTTATTTACTCAATTAAGTTGGTGCTTATAATACTACAAGTTTGCAAAGCAAAGTAATATGGTACCTTTCACACATTCTCTAAGAAATATTTATATTATATCATTGCTTTCCCAATAAGCAGGGAGGTTTATCTATCCTCAATGAATGAGATAATCAAACAAGAAAGAACAATATGCGTGGATGGGAAATAATAAAAGTTATGCATTTATTTCTTCTGCGTACCGTACACGTGGAGAAGATATGTGATTACTGACAGTCAGGTGAAAATGTCGACGAGTCGGGAACCGAACCCGGGGCTCCTACATTGATCGCGTGGGTGTTACCACTACACCACCCGTTCGCCTTCCACAATTGTACACCCTTCCACCCTGACCATGACTGACAGTTATCAATAAAAGTAATTAATTTTTCAAAAAAAAACTGTGAAAAGTTTTTTCCACATTTTAGAATACGAATATCCGCGAAAATTACCAATTTAGTTTCCTTTTAGAAGCTGTGAGAAGCCGATAGAACTGCATATCATTACTTGGAGAAAATTAAGTTACTTCAGTCTCGGAAAGCAATCAAGAGACCATCCAATTTCGAACATAATGTTTGGAAAAACGAGGGTTGGAATTGTGCACATAATGCATTGGACACTGCCTAGGTTGCAAATACATAAAGCAACGAAGGGAATGAAACAATTGTAGTATTTTACAAACGTAAGGTAAAAAACGTTGCAGGAATTGCAAGTCAAACACAATCAATCGCAAAGGCCGTAGCTCCCAAAGTATGAATTTGTATTACGGTGAATGTTAAGAGATATAAATTCTTTTAATAATTATTTTCGTTCACTTGATAATAGACATTATACAAAAATTCATGACAATGTGATATTTCTTATTGTAATTACATCAGAAATATTTGAAAATAACGCTTTTCTGTGTTCTAATGAATGTTTTCATTCTACACGTTTTACATATTCAGTTACATAATATCAAATCGAAACATTTGGGGATTTTTTTTCTCGCAATTGGGGAAAGAGTGGGGTAAGAGAAAGGGAAATAATATCGTTTATATCGTCGCGAGGTGCAGATTTGGCATAAAATGTTTTTTGTGTGTCTGAAAGGAAAATAATACTGCACTGACGAACATGTCAACTTGACATTGACAAAAAATATTGAGACGGAAAATGTTTCTTAAGCATATGAACTACAGTTTCCGCTATACATTTATACAAATTAGACATTTCACAGTCTGAGAACTTAGTATGTTTGACCTGCATGATCTACGTTCAGTATTGTAAATGGAAATCTAAAATTTTTTGCATAAATTCTCAAATTCATTGGATTTTTACAAAACATATATGTTACGAGGGACAAAAATTGATGACTAAATATATGTTTAAAATTCATCTAATCAAAGCCGTAAAAAAGGTAATTCAAATTAATGACTTTTCATATAAAAGCACAGTGTCATTAAAAACCGAAGAATTTATTTTATAATTCGAAAAGTGAAACAAAATAAAATTTCCCTCATTCCATTTTGGATGACCTTGCTCACGCAGAACTTACATCCCTACACGCAAACACAACAGCTTCTTGCTCCAAAAGGGTTTTCGGAAGCAGTATCCATTGGCGCACATGCATCGTGCCACCTCTGGCGAGAGTGAAAGAATGGAAATTTTTACCACCATGAAGGGGTGGTTGCTGGGGTGGAGGGATGAGGGTGGAAATAACGGTAGCGAGCAGAGCAGCAACTGCGAAGGCCAGCACGCTGCTGTACGAGTGGGTTCTGGCAATTAGCGACCCTGGCGGAATGTAAATGAAGCTGCGTCGTATCGATAGCGAGTGCGGAGACCCGGAACGTAGGAGTCTCTTGGGGGCAATGTGTGTCGTTGGGAATTTTATTTTCGTGAGGAGGTTGGGGTTGAGAGGAGAGGGGGAGGGAGTCCGATAACTGGAAGAGCTTGTACACGAGTGCAACGTATCTGGAGGTAAGTGCACCGAAGTCGAAATGGTAATTCCTACAGAATGCATGCGGATGGAAAATATAAGCCAAGCAATATCTTAGATAAGTCCATGTTTAAAGGAAAATGTGCTTTGTACAGAGAACAAAGTGACGAGCAGTTTGTAATGTGAACAAGTTGCGGTTGTGATGGGACAATTCAAAATACCCGGGGAATATGTCCCTTTAATTCAAAACGAACACATAATACTCCTTCCAACCACATCTAAAAACACTGCAATTCTCATTCCAGCACTATCAACCATACGGGACATAATGAAGCGTATCTTTAAGAAAGAACCCTAAAACATGTTTAAACATTAATTATGTGTTCAAATATGTTCAATATGTGTAAATCATGTTCAACCATATGTTTAACTAATTTGTAAAAAATGTTCAAGGTCTATCCTCAAGTGTTAAACGAATAATAAACGTATTCATGTATGAATCAGGACTTTTTCTCGATTTAGTTCCAACGAATATTTTTGAGTGTTTATTTTAGATTCTAACGGTGTTGGTGCATTTCACAGGTGAAATTTAGAATGAAAATGTATCTAAAATGTTCTCATTTCCGAATAGAATAATTTGTTTGTATTGTAAATAATATTAGAAAAAAAATGTACGAACTGAAAACTATTCCAAAAGAAGTGTCTCAAAAAATGGTAGTTGAAAGTACGGTTAGTGAGAATCCAAAAGGTTCATAATTAGAATACTACTGTGCGAATTTTACTCTTTGAATTAATTTTTGTCGACGCATTGTGGTACCTGATAAAACATGGGTACTGTTTTCAAAATATTTTTACTCTTAATTGAAAACCATTCGTGCATTTGAGCATTCAACATTGCCATCCAAGCAAGTCTCGGTCATTTATATTTAAATTTTGAATATTTATTTCTCATCATATAACTGAGAAGGTGAAATTAGTGATCCGTGATCAAAGCTAAAAAGAATGATGTTGACATCAAAAGTTCACCCTAAAAATGTAATTGTGTAAAGATGAAGTCATACACCATTGACAGTTATGTAATGGTGGAATATTCGGTTTACTTAAGACAAAATAGACACAGAATTTTTTTAGTCCTTGAGTTCGTTTATGGTATCATAATAAATGAAGATGCAAAGATAGCAGGGCATTTTAATAAGCTCAAGAACAAACAATATTATCATTACTACTCAAGTCTGTATTTAAATTAATTTTCTCTAGGGGAATCATGATGAAGTATGCAAATGTATACATTCAAATCATTTGAAAACTAATAAATATATTTTGGCTGACTTCAAGATATATTCTGAATTAAATTCCATATCTTACTTGATTTCAAAACTAATTCTTACTAAACGTTCAGATTTTTCCTCATCCACTCGAGATAAATGTTGGATCGATATCTCTAGACAACTTGACATCCCTTCACAGCTCATTCCCAAATAGAGGAAGATAGAAGAGAAGAGCACATGATTGAACGTTGCCATATAAATTATAAATAATATGTTCGACAATTAATAGCATAATAATATGACGCGCAGCTGAGAAATTGACTTAATTAATTTTCTTTTCATATTCGTGTGAGATTTTCAGTTTTTGATGAATGGGAAAGATTAGTTTCATCGACAACTCTGCTATATTCTTTTAATGTGAGTCCCGTTTAAGGGGAACCTATATACCTGATATCTAATATTATCGCCGAATTCTCAAACTCAGAAAAAAAACTATGATCTCTAAGTTTATCATCATAAATCGCAATTCTATAATTAATGGAAAAGAAACTCGTTCTCCGTTTCTCGTCTGTGAATTTTTTGAACTTTCCATCTCTTACTCACTATCTCTACTGTGTCCCTACCAACACTCACCCCATCACATCAGCCCTCCGTCTCACTGTCCCATAGTCCGAACGAAACGGCCTCTTCTTAGGGAGAGGAAATTTAATCTGGCTGCTCGTGTAAGTCGGGATCCGGAATCGACAACCCAAATGAGGAAGGCAACTCGCCATTGTCACTGTTGGACCTCCACTTCATTTACAATTGGCAATGCTCTTACAAGTCGAATACTTGTTTAAGTTCAAAATAGAATATTATTCTCTATTTCAAAAATATTTAATGATTAAATTCATTTATTTCTGTGTATGACAATATATATTTTGTTATACGTTTTGGCTTATCTCTTGTAGTAAATGGCAGTATAGTTGGTTGTAAATTCCATTAATTTTGAATGCTGACCACCTTTTCAACCGACGGTATATTATCTCACCATTTTCGAAACCTATAGATGTGGAAAAAGTAGGTGACATCTCTGTGCCTGCCGTAAATACTACGGTCTACTTTGTTTGACTGATTTCGAAGAAACTTTAGAATTTAAAGTGAGATGTGAATGTTCTAAGAATTTGTTTGTTTCCTTTTAGATTTGCTGGGGAATCTCTATCATTTTCAACAGAACCCGCAATTTTGATTGTATTTCCCGAGGAGAAAAAGAAAAAAAATCAATTGAAAGAAATTTGAAATAACATATATTTTCTGAGTCGAAAAAGACATGAAAGAATTTCTCGGATCTCGTTTTATAAAAATTGAATGTTTTACGATTATGACTAAAAGAAATTTCATTTTCAAACCAATATCCTCCGGTCTACCAACCAAACCAATTACCGTATCCTAACCGATCTGGAGCTTAGGTTTTTAATAGTATCCAATAACCCCATATCATTTATAGAGGCTGATTTTATATGGGAAAATATAAAAAATCAATATATTTTATCGAAAATAATTTCACATGCACACTTAATTTGATGACACATTAAATTGCTGTAACAGTTTAGTTGAAAGTATTTAGGAGGGGTGGTTTTTTGTATTGTAACGGAGAAGTTTCCCCCATTGTCATGTGAATTTCACCTAAATATATTAAAGTGGTTACAGTTGAGGGTTTTATAACAAGAAGAGATGAGATGGTTTATGAGTCTTGGCCACCGCTGTATTCAGTTGTTAGGAAACCTCGGCGGGATCAACTTTATTGTATACCATTTAATATTTAAAATTTGTTTTTCATTCTTGAATAGTAATAGTATCCATCTAAAATATATAGAAAAAGAGAATCAATAAAATATCTTCAAACTTTATTTACGTTGTATTAGATATCGTCATACTTATAATCTCAGTCCAATAAGATCAAATTAGGTAGAGGGTTATTTTAACCTTAGAGTGATGACTTACTTATTATTAACATACAATATTATGAAATATAAAATCAATAAAAATCGTTACAAATCTAGTGCAGAGTAAATGGACTTTTGTAAAGGAAACAAACGAATAAAGATAATTAATAAAATTCACTATTAAATCTTGTTCAGTCTATGTGTCACTATCAATTTCATTCACCAATTACTTATCACTTCACCTTTATTATATTTTAAATTAAGTGAAGAGATGACTAATTGGTGAATGAAATTGATTGTCTAAAATTGTGGCACATAGACTCAACAAGATTTAATAGTGAATTTTAATAATATTAATAATAATAATAATAATAATAATAATAATAAGGCAATCAAGAAAACCTCAACTACATAAAGATAATTAGTACCTCGAGGCCAATCATAAACCTCTATATTGAAAGTCACTTGGCCCGGTATTCAGATGACAAGGAGAGGAAACTTTAAATCTCGATTGTTTACTACACGCTCCTTGTCAAATGTCAGTTTTCTCCGTTTTTGTTCTGCAATTCACCTAATATGTCATCTCCTTCCCTCATCGATGTTATCTTTTATTTCGTCTTTGAAATACCTCAGAAGAAAAATTTGTGTAACAAGCATATATTTGAAAGGATTTGAGTAACAAGTGATAATAAGTGGAGACATGTAAAACGAATAACTAGATGCCGTAGTGGTCCAGATTTGGCCGTATATGTGGAAACATCAATATTCTCACCAATTTCGTGGCCCACTTTGGTGGTGCTTAAAGATTGTAATGTAACGCGTGTTTTAAACACTTTTCATTACAAATCGTTGAGATCAAATTTGTCCCTTTTTGGTAAACGTTCAGTTGTAATTTATATTGCATCAATTTTATTCGTGTTAATTTATGTAATAGTGTAGATGAATTGAAGACCATATAAAAGTTTTGCGATAATCAGTTTTTTAACGTATCATTCATTTTGTATTAGATTAGAATGTATGTCTCATTAATCACCTGTTACATGTGATATGCTGGTGACGAGTAACATTTTTCAAACATGAGAGAACAATTAATCAAATACGGTATATTGCCTCTTCCCGCAAAAAAAAAAAAATTGGCGTGATACTTCATATAATGTGGGAGCAGCGAAATTTATTAAACAGTTTGATCAATTTTTGAAAGAGATTTTTATCTAAAAAAAACACTAGCCTAATTTATGGTACCATATCGTTTCCTGCTCCTTTATAGATGTTTCAAAATATTGTTTCAGTATCATATTTTCCATATAAATTTCGAATTGTTAATACAAGCTTTAATTTTTATTCACACCTCCTTCGATATTTTGTAGTACGTACGTATTAGCTTGCTTAACACCATTAGATGCTTTTTGTCTATCCAAATCTGTCATGTTCATAAAATCTTTGTCTTTAAACGGTTTAGATACTCTCTTCTCATTTGTTCTGTTATTCTTCTCCTTGATAATCAATTTGTTTAGTTTTTATAATGTACTCATTGTTTGTTATTATAATTCATTTGAAGAGTCTAATGCCAAGCTAATAGAACTCTAAAACAATTTAAACTGCTATTTAAAAACTTAAAATATATTTCTTCTTTTATACACCACCTCAAAAATTGAAACCGAGGCTATAAGATATCAATCGAAGAATAAAATTTAATCAGGTAATAGTGTAAAGAAGAATTAATCAAAATTAATATCTGAAGTCACACGAGACCCTGAATTGAAGTCATTATTAACGTCTTAACAGAGCAGATATAAATCATTCAAATATCACGGTGAGATTCACCACCATTGTTTATACGTTGAGAAAAATGTGCCTATCACTTCGCTCGCAATGAAAGAAGTCTGTGTCAATATCGCTCCTTCTAATTTCTCGTCGATCGTAATCCTCCGTGATTCCAGACGTCCACGCGATCCACCAAACATCCTCTGTCGTCCTGAGGGAATCCCTGCGAAGACCAAGGGGAATAGGACTCACATCTCCTATCTCCACCCTTCACGGTATCTCAACCCCCAGCCACAATTTAATTTGTGAAAATCTCGCCGCCATGTACCCACTCACCCCCTACCCGTCTACTTACCCCCATCCCGTGTTCTCCTCTCAAAACTTGTCGACGGTTTCCCCTGGTCCACCTCCCCGTGTAGCAATCTTTCTTAATGAGGCCAGCGATCCGGGACTTGTCTGGGGCGGGGCTGAATGTGTGGCGCTGGTGAAGGGGGGGAGGGGTATGTGGGAGGGTTGGAGATTGATGCGTGCGAGTTATCGCCACTGATTCGCCCCCAGAGTCCGGAGTTGCAGAGGCAACCCTCGCGGCAGACGCGCGGAATCTGAGCGTCGCTCGTTTAGTTCGCGTTTTGTGCGCGGGGTGGAATATTTGAGGTCGCTTTGAGAATTTTGAGAACCTCAAAAGAAATACTTAAAACTAAATTAATAAATACTCTCATAAATAACGAACAGATCACATTTTTCAAATTCTTACAGTAAGCATTAGGGTGGCCTTTATATTTCAACTTTTGAAAAGTTTAGCTGCCACCCCGTATCCGATCTTCTTTTCCAAACAAAAAACACAATATATAAATAAAATTTTATCTCAATCGGACAAAACTATTAGACGACCTTCATCGACCACGAGGTTTTAAAATTTTTGCCCATTAACTCATTTTTCAGATATAATTATTTAATATTTATTCCATTATTTTTATACTATTTTGTAAGGAATAATGATGTTTTCGAAGAATGATTTTTTAATGTTGGCTACAATCCCAGTCAATCCAATTTTTAATGTTGGCCACTATTTTTGGCTACATTTCCGATCAAATCACCGGAAAAAACTACCTTTGAACAAGTACATATAAGCGTTTTTTCTACAATTGAAGAGTTATTAATCTAAAAACGAAGGAAAAAGCAGATTTGATAGTTAAGAAATTTTCTTTCGTTTTTTGAAAAAAAAATGTCAAATTTCTACTAGAACTGACAATTGTATTGATAAATTATTCAAAATCTATGATGATTTACAGAAAGGTTTACAGAAATATTTCACTAGAAAAGCAGGCAAGGGGAAAGAAAAAAGTGATCTTGTGATATAGCTCATTCAGTTGCATTGGAACTAAAAAAAGAAGAAGATAAGAATTGTTAATGCTTGAGCAATCGCGCTCCATTGTTGGTGAAGATCATAAAGTGAAACACAACGGAAAAGAGCGCTGAAACGCTCTGCAACAAAAACTACCCGGGAAACGGACATGGAACAGCATTTTGCTATTTTGATGTAACAAAACATGATGATTCAACATCAAGTAGCCAAAACAGGGAAGGTGGTGAAAATTCCTGAAACTTCAGCAAATATCAGCAATAGCAACGCGTACAGCAACTCTTTCGGCAAATCGAGGTACACCAGATTTTTATTCCCCGTCTTGCTGAAGGTGAAGGAAAAACCAATGTTGTACCTTTCTTGCAGTCATCATATTTGAATTCGTTTCGGGGAGCTGTTCAGACTAAATGCTTTTCAATAGATTAGAGGATCGTTGATGAAACTCGACAAGTTGCTTTACGTAACTGATAGCAATGAAGTGACTGATGATATCAGCTCTACAAATTTCTTTTTAATACTGCCTTTCTTTGTAGAAACAACAGTGAGATGATTACCGAAAACTCTGGGAGTTAATGGTAATCTTTCTTAACGGCATTCTGATGAAAGGGATATCATTACGTATATTAGCTGTAAGTCATTCTTGGCAGATGAGAAAGGTAATTTATGCATTCAGTTTCAAAAGCAATTGTCTTCCCTTAAAGGGAGAAAAAGATGTATTTTTCTTCCTCGGGTCTATATTCGAACCTGGTTTCAGTCATCGAAAGCAATTTGATAACCTTATCATGATTTCATGTTCATGCTTAAGCTGATAAATCATCAAGATATTGATCCAGAAATCAGTAAGGGTTCTACAAAAATATTTTCCAAGTCTCTGATACTTAATTCCTGAAACTGTGGCTCTATCCTTATGTAATGACGACGTTCCAACAGCGGTTAAGGCAGGTATCTTTGGAAGAAGACAAAGGTGAATAAAAGAAGAAGCAGAGAAAGGTGAAAAGAGAAGCAGAAGAAGAAGAGAAAACAAGTGAAGAGACTCATTCTACATCAAAATGAATTTTCATCTTTTAAACAAAACAAAAAAACTTTCTTCGCAATATTTTCTAACAGCAAAGACAACCAACATGGAAGGATGATCCTGGTTGTAAAAACGGAATAGAAAAATCTTAGAAGACAGCTGTTATAAATGACCTGAATAAAGAGGTGTCAAAATTATTCAGGATTATAATAAAATTCTCACAAAATATTAAACGAACTGACAATTTGTTTGACAAATCGTTAATCATAAAAATTACTACTCTGCTGCTAAATCTTCTCTTAAGAAAAAATCTTCTCATAAGAAATTTTAAATGTTCTTTCGCATTATGATTTGATTCTGTAAAAATTATTGTTGCAAATAAAAATTAGTTTCTCCTATAGAAGTTGTGGGATCATTAAGAAATATAATATTTATTATATTTTTTGTGGGTCGTTATTACATTTTTCATGTTATTATACCTTTCAAATTAACTTTTGGGAAATTTGTTTCAGAAGATTTTACGCAATTCCAAGGAATGCCTTGATGTGAAAAAAATTAATTTATATGAGAGAAAATTTGTAAATGGTCAAGACAGCAATTTCAGACCAAATGTCGGTATCCTATACACCTTACCCGACACCCCAATATATCTCTTTCCCAATTTCTTCATCATCGTCTTGTCATTAGGTGAAACAGCAGACGTCGTCACCTGAATTTCGCGACGCTAAGAAATACAGTGGTAAGCGTAAATAAATAAACATTCAAAAACATCTCCAATCTTCCTCACTTGGGATCAAGAAATTTGTTTTTCGAGATTTGAAAGACATATTTAGAAAGTATGTTTGGAGAGTATTCTTTATTTCATTGCTCTTGAACGTAATCCATGCATCGAAACAAAAATTTATATGATATATTTAAAATCGATTCATAGTACGACGTATTCACCAATTTTGTTTCTTCGTTTCCGCTCTACAATAAATAAAAGTACGTAATTCAATAAATTTCAAGTAAACTTATTTGAATTTTTATAAAATAGACTTTTTCCTCCTTTTGAAAGATACATTAAGAAATTCATGACAAGTAAACTTTATTTGAAGTAAATAAAGGATATTTATATTTTCTGGTTCACCTAACCACATTATTTTGTTGGAGGAATTAGGGAGGAGAGATGCTGGATTGCTGAGGAATGTGGGAGATGCTGGATAATAAATGAATTTCACCCTCAAACAAAGTATAAAAGGTCGCAGTACGTTGAAACTCCATCATTTTATTTGTAAATGACCTAAAGAATCAGTATAACAGTGAATAATGAAAAAAAGTTACTGATTTTATTTGTACATTATATGAGTATTTTTGAGATGATCTTAAAATTTAGCATATAACTATATCATTTCCTTTTTACGTGGATTGCCGTTCACTAATTAAATGAATGATTATGTGACTTTTCGGATGATGCACCACCAAAAATAAGAAATGTATGGGAATACGAAATGAGCGCCCTCCTTACTAATATGTATGAATGTTCCAATTTGTTGACAAAGGAGCGCATGTCCCATTAGAATCCCAAATACAAAAACACTGAAGAAACCCAACCGTGGACAGCTGCAACGCAAGTGGTGACGCTTCTTTCGTTAGAATCAGGAGGGCATTGAGGAAGCAACGAATCGGAACGGTGATGATACGAGGGGTGAGAATGCGACATTCTGCACCCCTCCCTCCTCCATACATCGCCCGCATGCTTCATTCTCCTTTGATTCTCGCTTATGATCGATCAATCTTCATGAGACGCTTAGAGCAGGTTTGTCCAACCTGCGAACCGCGAGCCGCATGAGGACCAGAACATTAATGTGTACTGTCCAAAACCAAATCTGCAATTCACAAATGCAATGTGAGTATAACCCACCACTAAAAATACTATAATTACAATTTAAACATTAATTGAATAATTTCAATTTGTAAATTCATAACAAATATTATGATTTATTACGAGTCTCGTAAAAATAATTTCAAAGTGTTTTATTCATTAAATAATCCCTCCGTCCGTGTTCATTTCTCTACGATTTAGGAGTGATATCGTTCTTGGTTCAACTTGTACGTACCACGCACCTGTATCCAACCAACAACCAATGATCGTAAATGATTTGGGTTGATATGATTATTATTACATCCTCTATATTTTATTGCACTTTCGCGGCATATTCATATTTGCCATACACACGATATTACAAATTTTCTTTCTTCGAAAGGTAATATTGTGAACTTTTTGTGTCGATAACGGAAACAAAAAAATATTTTTTAAGAGTAGGTAGATGAAAAGTCAGAACAATTTACGGAAACACCTCCATTCTCTTTGACATTTGTTGGGGATACTACTATGTCTCTTTGTTCATCAGATATCATTGGTGACAGATTGTAGATGTAGTTCAGAATAACGCACTATCTCCGACTGACGCCCAGCAAAGTAAAGACCAGGAATTGTCACCCCTGACTCAGACTTAGCGTGTCACTGGCTTTTCGCGAATGAAATCATCGCCCCGGGTAACCGACCGACGCGACGCTCTCAGTTATCGAGATGGCTGCTTTTTTTGTTCGGGACAATCCGCCTAATCGACTTAATGGTGCGAGATGCTTAACTTCTCGTTTGTATTAATGCACTCGACTCCAACAAGGGCTGGGGAATTTCATATCTCTTCACGGATTTTGAAATATGCATATGAAAATGAATGCTTGGAGCACACATGTCTTGTGAAAACGAGTCTGTTGTTGAAGATATTAAAGAGACAATGCACCATGAATAGAAGAACGTTTCATGAGTATTTTTCATTATATATTTTATTCAACGTTTTAATTTATTACAAAAGAAAAATATTCATTTTAAAAGTTGTTTGCATTACTTTGCAATACGTTCTAGAGATAAAATTATGTATAAGCCATTTACATAATAATAATAATAATAATAATAATAAATTTATTGTAAAAAAACAGTACAAACTGCGTATGACCACGCGGAGGACAATAAACTAATTTACTAATAGAGTCCCGGGTCTTTGAAATTAAAAGTCTTTAATCCATCTTACTTGTGGACAACTGTCCCAATGTGTAGACCAATTAGATACGCTCTCCTCTGAAATCGTATGTTCCTGGTGCAAAGGTCTGAATGGTCAAGTTCTTGCGAAATCAGGTGCTCAATATTGCTCTTGATGGTTTTGATAGTGTATACGCTTTGGAAGAAAAATGTATTCATCTAAATATTACTTTAATTTACTCCCGAACAAAGCCAATGTCTATTGTAATCCGTTTGTATAGTTTTCTGAATGTGATCAGAGTAAGCAAAGTCTGATTTATATTCATTGACCCCAGATTTCATGTAACAATAAGAGGAAACCCTTGATTTTATTTTCAATATATTATAACATTTTTTACTTTATTCTATATTTTTTTTACACAAGACATCTTAATGATACCATGGCATTTCATAAAACCCATTCATAATTATTATCGTTCCACCAAATTAATTAATTATTTTCATTAACAGAAAATCTCTTATTGACACCATGGCATATCATAAATCCCATTCATAATTATCTTTCCAAAATAATTTGAACATCATAATACAGTTAATCAGATAGATAAATTAATTGATTTTCTTTTTTGTTTTACACAAATGGAGTTTCTTTGAAAACCAAATGAACATTGGTAGAAAATTTGACAACTGAGCTAGGCAATATTACTTTTCATCTACTTACTGATTCTACTACAATTTTCTATGATAATGTGAGCTCAAGTCCATTACGTGCGAATTTCCAGTCATTCAATCACGTTTAAGAGTTCCAGAATAGTTCCATCTCATTCACAAATTTAACACATTTTTTAGCATCCAGATTATTAATATTAATTCCACCACAATACCTTGGTGGGTTTCACAACTTCGTCACACGATGTTCGCAGAGATACGTACAACAGCAGCAGATAACATCCGCGCTCCGTTCATGACACAAGGCCACTGACCGTGAGCTCATCAACCAACATCTTCCAGAGGTTCTAGTTTCCTGCCGCCTTCTTAAAAACTCTCTTTCCAACTTTTCAACAAATTCTCGCTGATTCCCATCTCTCACTAGTTCTCACTGACTTCCTTTTCTCCGACCGCCACCCTTTATTTAGCTCCCTCCGCCAGCCCCTATAGACTCACCCATCCAGCTGGGTTTTTTTTCCGTCGGTCGCTGCCGCGAGGCTCGTCACCTGTCGTCACCTTAGTCAGCAGCTCCGTTCACTGGCTCTGGTCACTTTTGCTTGAGTTCATAACGCGGGTGGCGGCGGTGGTAGCAGTAGTTGTCGCAGCGATACGATGTCGGCGCGCGTCATCGTTACGAAGGGGCCTGGTAATTAAAAATTGAGGTTGATATGAGCAAAGGCTTTCTGATGAATATTTTTCACTTTTTAATTTCGCGTCGCACATGTCACTTATTTTATTCTTCATGTGATTTTACTTCAAATTTCCACTGGAATTTTCCCTTTAAGTGGTACTTTTTCACAGTAGTTTATAATGTCTTAAGGGAATATTACCTCCCAAGTTTGTTAAAACTTTTACGATAGTTAATATAAATTCTTCTCTAAATAGTTTTTTGATTCACAAAACAAATTATTTACAGAACTCAAGTTACTTTAGAAGCACTAGAAAACTAATTATACATTTAACCGTTCACCTATTAATACACAGTAATAAACACAAATATTTTCTTCTATTCAAATTATTTTTAAATGCCAGAAAAATTAATTTTACCTTTGTCATTTCATATTTAAATCACAAACAATGTACAAAAATGTTTTCATAAATTTGTTGCAGATTAATTAACCAAGACATCTTAATAATTATTAATGCAATTAAATATAAGTCTTGAAGTGTTCATGCGTTGAAAAACTACTTCCTTATTATTTAAATAAATATGATATGGTATAATAACGCAAAGTATCTATTGAAAATTGGTCCAATATTAAATAAGAAAAAGTTAAAGTGCATTAAAATTACCCTAAAATACAAAATATTAGGCTGCAGACATGCAAAATACGTTATTATGGATATAAAAATATTTAAAACCATGCAAAAAGTACCTCTATAATATCAGCTTATCCGATAATGGTGTTTTTATAGAATCTCTAAAATGATGAAAAAATGGTGGCAGGCAATAAGATTTCTGAATTTTTAGAAATCGTAAAAACTATTCCGATACAGCGGAATTACATTCACACACATTGTGTAAAGGATATGCGTAAGCGTTGGAATTGACTTTTCTTGCTTTTTATGATATAACTTTTCTAATTACCTTAGTGTGTCCAACGATAAACAAAATATTTACTTTATAATAATTTTTAAAAAACCTTTAACGTGACAGGAATGATATCCGACCTTTTGCAAAGCTTTGACATTCAAAAATGGGTTAATTGGGTTAATAGGGATAACTCTCCAAATAGTCCTGGAGTTACACGTTAAAGTTGGTGACGAGTTAAGCCAAGGTATTAAGATAACCCAAGGATTAAAGAAGAGGATTGAGTATAATCCTCTTCATTCTACATCGAGATAATCGAAATTAGGCAAATGAAGATTGATACCATGGATCACTTCTGCTGACGCTTGTTCAAATAGTAGGACATGAGTGGTAGAGTCGGCGATGTAGTACTTTTAAGACACATTAGGAGATAGAAGTGGTAGAGAAATTCTGCTACTTGGGTATCATAATAACTAACAGAAATGGTGAAGTAGAAGAAATAAAAATAGAAATCAAAATGCCAACATAGCATATTTCTCTGTTCAGTTCTCCAAAACTGTGAGGTAGTGAGAACAAAATAACATTTAACGAGATATACATCCGACATTGGACACATTCCTAACATATGGCAGTGAAAACTGGAGTTTAGAAAAATGTATTTCTTCTCTGATTGATAGATTTGAAAGGAAAATGTGAGACGTATATTTGGTCCAATTCGGGAGGATTGGTCTATGATGAATTCCATGGTGTATGTTGAATAAGGTACAATCGGGAATTACACATCTTTTGTATTGTTTCATTTTCAAATAATTGTATAATATTATTATACATTATTTCAAATTTCATTATTTACATCTTTGTTTACGTCTAATAAAATTGTATCACTTANTATTTCAAATTTCATTATTTACATCTTTGTTTACGTCTAATAAAATTGTATCACTTACGTAACTCTTCATTAATTTGGAGACATTGCAGCGCCGGTGCTTTTGAGATCAGTGGGAAATTGCTGTGAGAGACAATTGGGTTGCACCTGGGTGGGCATATCATATCGGATACTCTCCACTCTAATATGCTAGTGATGTTATCAGCCACCAAGCCAATAAACTCACATATTTGCCAGTAGGCACCAGTTCTGTGTGACTGTGCGATTGTGAAACTCCACATATTTTCAGTGAAGATGCTCGTAAAATAGGATTTTTCTTTCCGTTATTTGGAACGACCATAGAACTGTAACTATGGAATAAAGAATCTGTGCAATGCGAGCGAGCCGGCCGCTCCGATGCCCCCCACTACTAGCCAGTGGTTGGGTCGGCCCAACTCCGCGTTACACAAGGGTGACTGACGTTTTATTTTACGTCTGCTTGCCTTTAATACAAATTTTTAAGTTTTAATGTTAAAATAATACTTACGACAAAAAAGGGTAATTGTTTTAATGAATGAAATTATTTCTGTATTCCATATTAATATTTATTTTTAATAGATTGTTCACACACAACACATGAAATATTTTTTATTTCTACAGCCACAACATTTTTACATTACATATTTTGAAACAAAATAAATTTGTTGTACTTTTGGCGCATGCCTTGCTTNTCTACAGCCACAACATTTTTACATTACATATTTTGAAACAAAATAAATTTGTTGTACTTTTGGCGCATGCCTTGCTTTGACTTAAAGTCTTTTCCTTTGCGTGAGAAATTTAAAATATATATATTTCGTATTACCTTTATTAGCTTCATTTCGTGACCATCGTCACGAGATTAAATATTGAAGGGGTGATTTTTAAACAAACTTCCCTTAAATTGCATCCAAGCCTGTAACACATATTTTCTGGAATAAAATGCCTTCTTATCTTTATAGCACATAAATAATCTATGCAAATACTTAACTAATCTAAAAACTTGACTAGACACTTTGACAAGATACGTGACAAGACAAGACACCTTAAGATAAGTGCAGTAAAAGTAATGAACTCAGGGAAACTTTGGGAGATGACATGTATGAGTTTCGTGCAGTCTGTACATTTCATATAACTATCTACTTTTTTCACAACGAATTCACTAGTATAGTATAAAATGTTGTCTCTATGTTGTTACTTCAGTTTCTCGACATCGCTCCTTTTTGTTGATTCTAAAAAATTACTCTACTTCAGTGAGAAATTAAATGTATGAGAGGGTTAAACCTTTAAGTCTTATTAATAGCGGATTTTCATAAGAAAAATATACTAAAACACGTATATTAATTAAACGTTAAAAAATTCCTGTATTTATGTCTTGAACACATTTATTTTAAAATAATAAAATACATTACCGTTATTAAATTAATAATTTTTCTTCGTTTTGGTGGCTCTGTCATCAAGTTGGGTGGAAATTGAAATAATGTAGGCACTGCATCTCTTTTCAATCTTCTCCGCAAACAATCTGTTTCAAATACACTTTCTTCAAAATGTACACTGCAAAGGCCAGAAGGATTGAATCCTTTTCTCATTATTGCTATATAATCCATCGTTGATTAAGTTCCGGATCTTTGGGAAACCTACAAATCTTACTCTATTAATATAACATTAATTCCTACGAATGTGAAAATTATTATTACTTATTCACAGGATTCTAAAGATAATTTACTATCCAATCTATTCCATTGCGATCTGTTTAAGTCATAAAGGACATTAAGGATTAAGTGACCAATAGTTTAAATAATTACTGAAAGGAAGCGTCTAATGTAAAAATGGTCTATAGTTAACGAGAAATGTGAGAAATGTTATTGAAATTTTAAGTTAAAATTAAATTAAGTTTAAATATGAAATTAAATAATGATCTGTCAAGTCAAAAACACTAATATAATTTATTTTATCTTGAATTTTAGCGCTACTGTTAACAAATAGCGCTACTGGTAATACACTTCAATTATCTCTTTACCAAACGGATCTTTATTCAAGACTTCCCTACAGGATCGCAAGTGACTTTAACACGAGGGCAGTCGACAGAAAACTTCAAGAAAATTAGGAAAAACTGACATTTTGGCGTTAACTTCATACAAAGGGGAACATAAGCGGTAGCTCCCAGGACAGGTTGTCTTTAAAGAATAAGAAACCTTTTGACTATAAGAAGAAGTCAAAAGGAACACCTAAATTAAAGATATCAAAGAAAACTGCAGGTTAAGAAAGAATCTTCTTCAGAGTCTGATTAAGAAGCTGAGTGGATGTTATATGAATTATGTTATATGAACGTTTGCTTCGCAATGGTTTCTTAGTGAATTTAGTGCCTCGTGATAAATAAATCCAATGCTCTGTGTGCAACGAGTAGGTACACGAGGACTGCTGTGGTTATATATGCGATATTCTGTAGTATTTCAGCTTAAATTACATAGCGTGAATGCCACGTTACTATTGTCGGGTAGCTCTATAACGCTAGCATAAACACTATATTCCAAATAATGGGGATGGCAGTTTAATTAAATTTCCGGAGGACCACTACCTTGAAAGGTAGACAAAGAAAATGCTTTAAAATAAATAACATATTTAATACAAAATGAATAATAAATTACCTGCTACAAATGAATATTCAGAACTGAAAATACTGTTCATTTACAACTGACTCTTAAGCATGAACACATAAATAACTATAATTGGAAGAATAATACGTCAAACAAATACAACATTTAATTGATATGTTTTACATTCTTTGTTGGTAACTATTCTCATTAATACTTGTATAATTACCAACTTTTCTTTAAATTTGATCAAATATTTAATAAATTAGCACGTTTGAGCTCACAGGTTGTAATAGCTTTAAATGGCAATTGTTGGCCAAACCTGTGTCGTCGGCTTTATGGTTGTCGAGCAGTTTCGTGACCCGTATAATAGCAGAACATGTGGAGTCTTACCACCTTGAAGATTCAAAGAGTAGCAACACTTATGCTCACTCATTTTAATATACTCTTGACTTAACTTCTCTTTAACTTTCTATTAGTAAATGTTCACTGCTTCTTTATATAAAATGATAGTTTGAGTTTAAAGTTCTATTCACTCGCCTTTCAATATCTTGCAATTTGGTTTGATTTATTTTTAATTCTTATCACTGTTTTTACTGCAACACTGGTGATACAATAGTTCACTGTTCTCACTTTCCTTCTCAACTTCTTTAGAATAGTTATTCTTTACTACAATTCTCTGGTTTTACTTGCCTCTCAATAACCTAATAACTTTCTTTCTCCATATCACATCTTTCTATAACCTTACTGAAACAATAATTCACTGCTCTTACTTGCATCTTCATAACTTTATAAACTTCCTTCTAAACATCATTCTTCCTTTAAAAACTCATAAACGAATATTTCACTGTTCTCGTGCCGAGGTGAAGTGCTACACATCGTAAGACGACTACTCTCCTAGTGCAGCGATCGGCGCGAAACTTTCGCTCTTCCATCCGCCCTTTCTACAAGGTTGCCATTCTAGGCTAGTATTTTGTTACATAATTATACTAAATTACATTATGGATTATAGATCTATATTACATTAGCTAGATATTTATACAAATTTATTTACAATATTTAGGGCTTTAATAATGCTTTCTTAATTGTTACATTTTCATTATGCTTACTTAATTTCGTGATTGGCTTCATGATACCTTTCTTTAATGTAAATTGTGGTTGGAACAATGTTTATATGGATTTTCATGCACAGAGTTTTCGTAATATCTCTAATTTGTTATATTTATTGCAACATAAATTGAATTTACGTAATATATGGATACTAGTGCTATCTGTGGTTTTATAAAGCAACTACTGACAGGAGCTTCTAGATTGCTGACTCAGACCAACCGTTGGAGGTTTGGTGTGCTTCAAATATAATGAGTGAAGTCCTGGAGTTCGTGGCTTGTAGACGCTTCGGATGACTGAGTATTTCGTAACATTGTGAAACCGTCCGTTACAAAGCGGAGGACTGATACGTAAGATTATAAGCGGTATGTCACGAAATGTAACAGTAACTTGAAATAAAATACTATGATGTTCTTTCTTACTTGTGAGGTTAATTTTTGTTCTGAAACACAACTCTTGTATCTTTTTTCAAGAAAGTTGTATACAAGGTTTTACCCCACCCTATGCAAAAAATAATGATTTTAGAAGTTTTCAGTGTTTTGTATTTTATGTTCATCATAACTTATTTTCCTCTTAGTGTGTGTTATAAACTAATTGCCTTCATTCAGATGGTTGCTAGTAATGCGATATTTTCTTCATAATTAGAAATGATTTGCCTCAGAGCATCGAAAACTTAATGGTACCCGGTTTTGCTTTACTTCTTCTTTTCTTGAAAGGACGAGTGATACGATTTCTAGTAAATTTAAGTTATCATCCGTCTACCACCTCCCCTCATACGTTTTCGTTAGTTCAGAAAATAACTGTAGGCCGTATCAAGTTTGGGTGAATTCATTCCCGTTGTTTAAAAGGAGATGTGGATTAGAGCGACATATGTCTGGTGTTATTTGTATTAATATTATAATTTATAATTTTAATCTACACGAAGTTGGTACAAAGACATTTCTTTCATATCATTCGCTATCTTGTTGACTTTACTGACTGTATTCTGTATGATAAATTGTAAGGAAGTGTGTGTTTTTCTTTGCTTGGGAAAACGTCCAAATTGTTATGACGACAACATTTTCAGTGGTCTAAAATCGTCATATACCCATATCACACTTGACGTGCACATCTTTGAATGCGACCATTCTGCTGCTGTGTTATCAAGCATCCGATCGTAACTCGGATGGAATAGCAAAGCCAAAGCCTCGCATACGCTACGCACGCCACAATCTTGGCACGCGTCACAATACGCATTGAGATACAAAAAACAGTCGCAACAAAAAGATGAAGGAGTGTGACGGCAACCGGAGATCCCCTAGACCCAATCTCTCGGTGGCCTAAGGGTGACTGCGTCGCCCGAGGGGTCACTTATAGGATATTCTGAGAGCGTCACAAGACATTTCATCCAAGTAAGTCTCATCTTGCACCCCCAGTAGTATCTCATCTCCGAGACTGCAATTCTCTCGTATTGTGAACCATCTCAAGAAAATATTATCATCATATTTATTGTAGTATTGTTATGTGCAGAGAAAAATTAAGGTTATAAAAATTTGAATTGTGAGTAATGATGTCTTAAAGGGTTGATGAGGTCATCCCTATGGATCGTATCGATTACCCTCTTCATTAGTGTATAAGAGTACATAGAAAGTTTTGTTTTGAAAAAAAATATCAACCCTTTTTCTGAGACGTGAAAATGGCAGTACTTAGAAATGCATAAAAAATCAAATTTGCAAATCTGTCTCAGGGAAAGAAGAAACATCTGCATAAAAAGTAATTATAACAAACCCCACAATAACGGGAATCGCTTATAACGGAAATTTTAAACGTTGTACTAAGAGGAATACTTTCTGGTTGTAAAAGGAGGATATTTTCTGATATCTCACCTATAACGGTACCTCTGTTTATTATTAACAGAAGAAACAAGCAGGTAACGAACCTACTAGAAAATAATTTATTGCTGAAACCAATGAACACGAATCACTACCTTCTTGTTCTTAAGATTATTGCAGTGTATATGTATACATCTTTTCAATTCAATACATATCTCACAAACCTATTTATTTCATATATTATATTTATATTTTTATGGTTAATTCTTGCATTTTCATGTTCTTTGTTACACCCCTAAGAGAGTTATTTGCTATAAAACTGTAATGGCAAGAATTGCTTTTGAGGTCGTGGACTTGTATCAGCATTGCTGCTTCGGGGACACCGTTTTGAGGCTCCTCTGTCTCCTGTTCTCAGACGGCCTCCTAAATGACGGTGATGAAAAGAATGACAATGCGAATAAGGTGAAATGATGATGAGTGAATATTGTGGCTGAATGAATGACAGGGGGAACGGGAGTGCCCCGAGAACCCACTTCGTCCACCACCACGAATTCTACTTGAATCACACAGGGTTTGAACCAGTCTAACCAGAGGAAGAGGGTAAGTACGCCAGGTACTACACCGCGAGCCACCCTTTACCTTTAATCCCTGTAAATCCGCTATAAACAGGTTTAATAGTTATTTCAAACATTCAAGGTGAAAACTTTTTTAAACTAGCCTATTTGCATTTGGAGAACTTGCGTAAAGCATCAAGACTTGCGCCTAGATTACAGTATAATAAGAGGAAGACGAAAAGGAAGAAAAATTTTCGAGTGGTGTTGTCCAGACTGACTGTCTTACTCATCAAATCAAAATGGGGCTTAGGGTCCGTGCGCCTTACAGAGGCCGTAAAATGTGCCGTGGGCTGTGAATACTATACCCTAGTATTTACTCTCAATGAACTGAAACAGTATCTAAAATTAGAAATATTAAACGATTTCGATTATTTGGCAGTTAACTGATATCAGTAGTGGAAAAAGAAAATTATTAAGTGATAATAAGTAAAAATAATAATATTAATACTATTATTTTAGTTTAATAATAATAATAAATGTATTGTCAAAAACAGTACAGACTGCGTATGACCACGTGAAGGACAATAAACTAGTTTACTCTCCGGAAGCAAGCAAGGGACCATCCCATCAATTTCGATATATTATAAAAAATGATGTAGGTTAATCTAGTCCTTTTGGGATTGATTTTACTACTTTGGTGTAATCTAAGTTTAAGGTGGAGGTGGATTTTTCTGTAATCTGGGAGATGTGATTTGTGAATTGGTGTGAGCAAGTTTGGAAGGGCTAGGTTATTAATCAAAGAGGAAAGATTAAGGGTTATAAGAATAAGAGGTGTTCTAAGATAGATTGTATATTAGGGTAGATAGTATCTAACTTATTAAATATTATAAGAATAAAATAAGATTAAAAATGGCTCAGTGTGGCACATGCAATAAGAATGTAACAGATGAGGTCAAATGTTTTTCTTGTTATGAAGATCTTCATTATAATTGCCCTGGACTGCCCTTGCATACTTATAAAAGAATGTCAGAAAGCAGAAAGAAAGAATGGAGATGCATAAACTGTAAAAGCAATAAAAACAGGGTACTTCTGGTGAAGGAACAAATGAAGAGATAAAGATAGATAGGAATGAGGGGGAAGATGAAAGAAATAAAAGTAGTCTAGATGCTAATAAAAACAAAAAATTAGATCTGATTCCTAAAGAGATGTCATAAATAAAGATATCTATTATTATTTTTTAAGTGAAAGATATGATTTGTTACTTAATGAGGTCAAAGAAATAAAAATACTTACAGAAGAAATGAAGTTAAAAGATGAACTATTTAATGAATTAAATGAAAGAGTTACTGACTTAGAAAATAATATGTTAAGTAATAACGTAGAAATTATAGGTTTAACTAATACATTGGCTAAAGAGGATATTGTTAAATTATTAAAGGAAGAGGGACTTAAGGAAGTAAAAGAAAAAGATGTTAGAAGTATTAAGCAATACAAAAATAAACAGAATAAAATAAAATCTTTTATTACTTTTGAAGAAAAAGAAATAAGCGACAAAACTATAAAGCTATCTAAAGTAAAGGGTGGTCTAAAGAGGGGTGCAGATAAATACTTTATAAGAGAACAGTCAACGCCTTACACTGCAAACCTTTTTTGGAAAGTAAGGGAATTTGCAAACAATAATTATAAAATAAAATTATGTAATAAACAATAGTAATCAAGAGAATAAAATGATACAAACAATCTCAGAATACACAAGGGAGGAAATTAGACTGGAAAAAATGTGTAAGTCATCCATTGATCATATAGCAGTAGCTGCTCAATTTGAAAAAATTAATCCAATAATGATTAAAACGAAGATTTCTGACCATTATCTCATAGGAATAAACATGAAAATGAAAAATGAAAAAATAGAAAAAACATATCTAACAAGGTTTATGGATAAAAAAGAACTAGCAAAAAAGTAAGAAAAATCAATATAGAGGAAATAAAAAACACTTAAAGCCAAAGAAATATATGAAGAAGTGAAATAATGTTTCAGTGAATCTATGAAAACAAAGCAATCTAGAAGATATAGGAAAATAGATAACATAAAACCACGGATAAACAAGGAATTAATAAACATGATGAATAAAAGAGATGAGGCTCTTAGAAGGTGGAAAAAAATAACTAATACAAATAGAGAAAAAAAGGAAGAATATAGGACGGAATATAAGGTATTAAGGAATAAAATAACATCACAAATCCTTCAAAAAAAAGAGAATACTTTAAAAATTTACTAAAAGAGAATAAAAATGTTCTACTAAGAGAGGTAGAAAAACTCTAAAAGAACATGGGAAATTATCAATCAACAATGGGAAGACAAAAACGAGGGAACATAGATGATCAAATTGAAAAAAATTTAGATACTAATGAGACTTTACAGGATTTTTCTGAAAAAAAATGGCAACAGCTTTTAAAGAAAGTATGGAGAAAAAAATGCACAAATGTGATATAATATTAGGAACTGACAGTAAGCAAACGATACAGAATTCGATATTCCTTCCAGATATTACAAATTCTGAGTTAAACAAAATTATAAGTAACCTCAANGTTGGAAAATATCAAGGAGAATGAAAAGATAATGATACCCAGTTCTAATAATTAACAAAAGTATAGAAGAGGAAACATTCCCTGAAAACATGAAAATTGCTGTAATAAGACCAATACACAAAGGTGGCAACTTTAAGAATTGTAACAATTTCAGACCAATATCGATACTATCGACTATTGGAAAGATATATGAAAAGTATTTAGTAGAAATATTATACAATTATGTAGATAAACACAATCTTATTATAAAAAATCAATTTGCATACCAAAAAGGGAAAAGTTCAACTGATATGCTAGAAAAAATAACGAATGAAATTAATGGACAACTGAATGTAGGAAATCATGTATTATTATTATTATCGATTGATTTATCCCAAGCTTTTGACATGATAGATAAAAGGAAAATGATGGATGCAATTGAAAAAATTGGGATAAGAGGCAAAATGTATAATCTACTGGCAAACTACCTACAAAGTAGAGAATATATAGTCAAAATTAGCAACCTCTACAGTAATAAAAAAGAACTGAAAACAGGAATACCACAAGGAAATTTTTTGGCTCCTCTGCTTTTCATAATGTATATTAACGATGTAACATCTTACCTGAGTAAATGTAACTACTATGGTTATGCAGATGACTTCCTGATTTTAGCGCACAATAAATAATTCGAAAAAGCAAGAGAAAGTTTACAGGAAGATTTCAACAACTCACAAATGTGGTTCCATGATAAAGCCCTCATTTTAAATGTAAAAAACAAACAAAGATCTTGCACATTACTTATCGTTCAATACAAAGAGAAGAAGTTAAAATCTTACATCATAACTTAAATTGTATCCATAATAGAATAGAAAAATGTAGTTGTGAGTACGAAATAGACCAGGTGGATAAAA
>NNCF01144932.1:0-25139 GCA_002313205.1 Laupala kohalensis | reverse complement strand
CTGACTGTCGATGAACAATTAGTTCCATTCCATGGACGATGTGCATTTAGGCAGTACATGAGTTCGAAACCAGATAAGTATGGTATACAAATTTTCTGGATATGTGACTCTAAAAATTTCTATCCGCTAAAAGGACTGCCATACCTTGGGAAAGAAGGAAATGAAAGAGGAAAAAATGTTGGTTTCGTAATAGTTCGTAATGGTTTAGTAATAGAATATTATAATGAGAAAAGAGGTGGGGTGGACTCGTTAGATCAGATGGTTCATACTTAATCCTGCAAAAGAAAAACAAGAAGATGGACCCTGGCATTATTCATGAATTCAGTTGATGTATGTGGAGTTGTAGCATATGTCGTATTTTTGAAGAAAATNTTTAAACCTGAAGTAATAAAATATTATAATGAGACAAAAGGTGGGGTGGACTCGTTAGATCAGATGGTTCATACTTACTCCTGCAAAATAAAAACAAGAAGATGGCCCCTGGCATTATTCATGAATTCAGTTGATGTATGTGGAGTTGCAGCATATGTCGTATTTTTTAAGAAAAATCCGACGTATAATTTCAAGAAGATGACATCTAGGCGACAAATTTTTCTGGCTGAAGTTGCTGAAGATTTGGTTCAACCACACATCAAAAGGAGGTCAAAATGTGGACTCCATAAATTTGTGCTTCATAGTACGGAATGTGTTGTATNCATCAAAAGGAGGTCAAAATGTGGACTCCATAAATTTGTGCTTCATAGTACGGAAAGTGTTGTATACGAGCCTCATGATTTCAGTGCAGTGGTACAAGAAGAAACCCCAGCAAAGAGGAGGCGTTGTTACACGTGTGACCCTAAAATAGGGAGAATGCAGAAAACAGTTTGTAGCAACTGCAGGAAAAACATTTGTGGACAGCATTCAACCACCGTTGTGAAGTGCAACAACTGCTGTCTGTGAATAAATCTCAAAAAGAGAAAATGTTTCATAATTTATGTCAAAAATAATATCTACCAGTATACAACATTTGTAAAAAAATTGTAACATGATAACGAGCTTAGAAGTTTAATGGTTTCTTTCAATAAATTATCAAATAATAAAAATATGTTACTTAATTTATGTTAATATATATATTAATCGTACAAACAATTGCTTAATTAATATTATTTATACGTATTTTCATTGTTGTCCCAGTAAAACAATAGTATATATTCGTACTTTCATTGTTGTCTTAGTAAAAAAATATTTCGGAGAAAAAAATATTAATGAGTCTGGGAGACTCACCTCAGGTATCTACCATTGTTAGAGAACTTGGGTATTCTAGGGTTAAAGAGGAATCTATTTTTCTATCGTCTACTCATCTACTAACTTAGTTCTTCAAAAATTTGATTGTCCTGATGTCAGCAGAAATCTATCTTGCGAGTAGTATTGTAAGTTGCGGTATTGAATTCCTTAGTGACAATGCAGATATCGAGCAAAGTTACCCTGTCTCACTCATACGTTCATCTTTGGGAAGAAAAAATATTTAAATTACCCCTTATAAAATAATTAATTCTAAAAACATTGAGTTTTCAATGTAGGCAATATGTTATTTTTGTTTCTTAAAAAAAAAGAACGAAAATAATATTATGGTGAAAGGCGTAAGAGAAATATATCGAGACGTAATAATACACTGCTTACACTTGAAACCATTCCAGTCTATTCTATCTCATGGGAAAAAAACCAGTGAACCTTCTAAGTTATGTAAGAACATTCATTCAAAATGTAAAGGAATACTAAATATCTTCTTTGTTGATATTTAAAAATAACCAAAATATCGGGAGTTTCAGACCTGAAGTTGAAGAGTCATGAACTGACTAGAAATATTGTTCCATTCGGGATCTCAGTAAATACGATCCGCATGTTTTGTGCTGAAACACCAATCCATGTACAATAATGAATTCAACTTTGGGCTGGCCACTTCAGAGGAAGAAAGGCACTTGGCATTGAAACACGCACGAATTAGATCGACGTACAATCTAACAATTTCTTCAAAAATGACTGGAATTTTCATTTCATTATGAAACTTACTAGGTCAGGCAATGGGGAGAAGAAGGCAAAAAGACCTATAAAATGAGATGTCTTATTAAGACCTTCAACTCACAAATTTGATTTTTTTTTGTCTAGGAAGAATACCTGAGTCTCTAGATCAAAGAAATATGAAACATCGCAAATTTCGCACTTTGAGGTCTTCTTACATAAAAATGACCACATTCAAAGATGTGGAGGTTCTTAGATTTTAGTATTCTGTGCGATAAAACTACGTCCTACGTTCTTAATTTGTTTCGACTTATCTATATTGTCTGGTCTATACAAAAATAGTAATATTTCGCCTTCAATCATCTTTTCTATTTTGCTGAGATATTGTCGCAATTCTTCCCTTTAACAATGTTTTGATAATCGGTTGGAGGTCTCATTGCGTATTGATATTCTTAGAAAATGATATTTCTAAAAATAATCCTCTTATTCCTTACTCTTCATTGATCACGGAAACGAATATTCAGATGAGTGAAATTCATTACTACTATGCGCGTAAATTTGTGCGGCAGAGTTAATCAAATTACAGTCACCTCTCCTACGTGACCCACGACGATGATTCCTGTGGACCTCCACATCTGTAGCAGGGTAGGGTTTATTTTTATTTTAATACTAAGGACTCAAATAAGTTTAAAAAGTATACAAGTGCTCACTGGCATACGAAAAACTATTTAGAAAACTTTACCAAGAGTTTCTCAGAGTAAAACCGACCTCACGCATTGTCAAAAGGGATATGTAAATTATTTTCTTAATTTCAGGGGACAATGTCAGTTGGATCATATCATAAAGATATTAGATATGTCAATAATTATTCTCAATATCACAGTCAACTGGGGATATTCAATCAAATTATTTCGTGGAATCTGAGTCACAAATATATTCTTTAGGTTAGGCAACTTCATTCAACGTTTGAATTGGTTATGCAATGTTGCCATTGTTTAAAAAATGCATACGACTTACGTGAAACCTGCAAGTATGTTCATTAAAGACGATTTTCCAGCACCCGACGGACCCATAATGGCTGTCAGCTCTCCAGTTAGCAGTTCCCCAGAGACATTGTGCAGCACCTGGCATTTTCCTGAAGAAAAAACATTTCGATATTTTAAAATCAATATTTTTTTGGTTTCGTACTTGAGATAAAATTTTTGACACAGATGAGTGATGAGACTCTGAGTGCAAGAACCTGCGTCATTAACGTGTGGCTAAAGCAGAGTTTTTCCTTCCAGTTCTAAATGGTGGTGTTGCTTTGAGTGGTAGTTTCCTGATATTTCATCACTTTTATAGTTTTTTAGTTGTTTCCATAAAGGGCACCTTTTATGTTACCCGAGTCTTGAGGGGAAAATGAAGGAGGAATACAAGGTTGGAAGGAATAAAATAAAATATAACTTTGGACACATGTATCGTTAGCGAAGTTTTATCCAATTATTGCAGAGTCAGAGGATTTTTTCCGGAAATCCGAACAATAACTGTTTTAACTACTATTTTCCTTATTCGTTTTCCAATTACTCTACAGGATGCGCAGTAGAACCAAACAAAAACGTCATTGTTCTGCGCGAGTTCCCCACTCCACCCGAGGAGTATAGCACGTGAATAGAACGTCTTTCCAGCACGATTCTGTAGTGGCCACTTTGGTGCTTATGATTCAGAGAAAAATGAACGCATGCGACTTTGTTTAGTGTTATCTCGTGCTTGATTGCATGCATTGTGGTACATTTGAAAAGTCATATTTGTAACAAATTCGTAGCTTCCATCGTGGATGTGTTATCCACAAGCTAATCTAACCACAACGACAGTCACAGAGAAAAAAAAACTCAGAGCATGTCCTGTTGCTATCAGTGCGCCATGAGTACGTATCGATAGACAAATGGGACACCCATATCCCCACATTGGTGCTAATTCTCATTCAAATGGAACACCAATATGGAAAAAGTAATTAAGTTGAGGTATCGGCAAAAACCTTAAAATATCACGTTTTCTTCAACATTTCCGGTTCTAAACAATTAATATTCATTCATAAAACCAATTTTTTATATAAGCAGAAGAAAATGACAATTCCAATGGTGTTAACAATTTTTTCTACGATTTTTTGTGCTCTCCAACGTTATCGGAAATCAGGGGTTTATAATAATAAATCCGATAGCACTGTGACACATACACTTCTTGCATACGTCCAGAATAAACATTCAGCAATTTTGTCCAAAAAAATTATCATCTCTTATTACTTTACAGAAATTAAAACAACGTTTGATTACTTTTAATTTCGTTTCAATGCAGCAGTCTACTTCCTAAAATGTAAAAAATTAAATTATCATTTCATATTAAAATCGGAAACCAGCGGGAATTTGAACCAAATTTTTGTTATGAACGAGATACCAAATTATTTTTAAGAAAATAATTTCAGAGTAGCGTATTTAAAGCTATGCTTTGTATATGCTTCGAATTTCAATGTGTTTATTTGAAAATTAGTTTACCTTTCTGTTTCATTGATAATCAAATTATGTACCTCTGCCGCATTGTGTTCTTCTCTCTTCTATTGTATAAAATAGACAAATATGTTTAATAATATCCTTATGACCATCCACTTTCTTGTTGACACTGTCATTGCATTAAAAGTTGCACAACAACAAAAAATCGAATGTAAGAAACAAAATGTTTTTAAATAGAAATTACCCGAGACTGTTTTAATATGACGATGTGTTAATTAACTTTTCAAATTAATCATAGATTATATTCAATATTTGAAAAATACTTTCGCTAACTTAACTAGCGTAATAAGTGTTTCCATTCACCACACAATTGACACGAGTGATGTGGGTACAGTACAAGTATTTTTCTAATACAAATATAAACAAGTTTTTATAAACAAGTACCGAGGAAAACAAGTACTCTAGTTTTCCGACTTTTTCACGTGGTGCAGAAAGACTTTTTTCAAGAATATTCGCTTTCAAAAATCTATTTGAATAAAAGGAAAAATTTGTGGATACGACTTATTCCTTCGAAAAAAAAGTTAAGACTGAATTACATAAAAAATTCGTAAATATTACAACTCAATTTACTCGCTCAATATATACGTCGATGGAGCTAGAAAATTCCTTCGACTAAGTGATCGTTTTCAAAGAATTTTTTTTCTGGATATCCGTCTGGTGTGCATTACAGTAGTCTTTATTTTCTTATATTGGACGGACTAGTTAGATCTTCTAATTGCTAGTTCTTTGTCATTTCAGGTTTCTTAAAATGATTTTTTTAAATTTTAATAAAACCTTGTGTTTTCCGTAGCAAATTTTAAATTTACGAAATTATAATTATTTATGATACACACCTACTTGTGCCAAATCATTCAGAATAGCGTTTTATTCGTCACGTTATTGTTTATTAATTACACGATTGCCGTATTTTGATGATTGCTTCGGAGATGTAGAAGCAAAAAATATTTTGTTACGAATGAGACATTTTTACCCGCTCGGCAACGCAGATTTTTTTGTAATTGAAATACAAACTAATGGTGAGATCATGAATATTATTTACGTTGTCTAGTGAAAATGGACGTAATGATTTATTTCTTTGTTGATTGATATTTAGGTATTAAGGTAAATCTACTTGGTTAGAAAGAAATAACTTTCAAATATATATGGTTGAAGATTTTTAAGTCAGTAATTATTGCTATCACGATATTCATCCAAGATCTATGTTTTCACTTCGAATTACATACGTTCAGGAATGTGGAACATTTTCTAATACTGCCCAGTGGATTTATCCGTCAAATAGTGGCTTGACATTTCGGTTGCCATGCCGCAGCCTTCCTCAGAAGGGTCTAGGCCAATGGTTGCGAGCGAAAGGTATTGTCCGAAGAGAAAGTCCCTAAGCTGAAACCCGGAAATGGAGGGTCAATCTGTGTTACGTACTAAACCAAAAACTTTCGCGTTATCTCATAAAGTATTGGATTGAAAAGATTAATTTACACACCGCGGACCCTTCTGTCAGCGGTATTTCCGCTGGGCGCTAGCCTACAGGTTATGACATATTTCTGTGGATTGTTGTAGGCTGAAGCAATGCACTTCACTCGCACCAACAACTTTGAAATGAAAGCTGATAATTTCCCAGAAACGCGGGCGCAGCTCAATGACATCCGGACAGGATCAGCAGAGGACGGTATTCAAAAGTTAGGAATATACGTGCGGCGCATGCTCAGACTGCACCATTCTTTGTAAGGCAGGATATCTAAAAGGATTTTCTCGATAGACGGACCCTGTAGTGATCGTAGCGAGCCTACGCTCGCCGGTCTAATAACTTCTGAGCAAAACTGCAGCATGGCAGCCGAAGCGTCAAGAAACAACAACTAGACGCACCAACCAGACATCCCAACATCATACAGTCTGTCTCCTTACGACTGTCGCTGACTCATTTAGGTCTCCTGAAGCAAGCAGTCATTGAAGGAAGAATAAATGAATGAATGAATGAATGAATGAATGATGGTGATGGAAATTTTTTACAAAAGGTGAATGAATCTCATAAATACCAATATAATAACTAAGGAATCGAACCGCTACTTTAGCCTTGCGTAGCCTAGTTACAAACACGGCCTTCTCCATTCAACCACTTCTTTCAGAAGGACGAAAAACTGTCTTGTTACAATAGAAACAAGCTGTGAATGTTAACTTTTACTGTGTCAAATCTGTTACCTCTAAAAATAGTTCCTCCCGTAAGTTCAAAAATAATGAGATATTTAATAGGACAATTTATTTACAAAATGTTACACACTTCTTACATATGGTGAGAATTTTCCTATCAGTCATTCTAATGCCCTTTATGCTGTAGTCTGCGCATACAAATATGTTATTTACTCGCATTGGGTGATTCATTTGAAGTTCATTATTCTTGAATAATGAAAATAGAAAAGGCTATATATTGAATATAAATAAAATAAATAAATAATAAATAAATTTATTGTCAAAAAACTGTACAAACTGCGTATGACCACGTGGAGGAAAAAAAACTAATTTACTCTCCGGAAGCAAGCAAGGGACCATCCCATCAATTCCGATCAAGGGCCCTAAGGCAGAGGCGGATTCAAAAAATTCAGCAAAAATTCCTAGATAAGATAAAAAGTTAGCTGCGAGTTATAATACTAATAGAATGTCAATATGTTTGTAATTTTAAGCAAAAAATTACATGTAAGTTATTATCGAACTATAGATTATTCTGAGTATAGTGCTTAAAAATTGAAATAACACTAAATTCACGATTTATTGTTACAATAGACCCGCCCCTAGACAAAGCCTAGAGAACCTGTATGATAAATCCGCCTCTACCCGAAGGAAAACCGGAGAAAAACCCGGGCCAGGATGGAACCCGCTCACTTAACCTTGAACTTCATGTAAAAAATTGAAAAGGCTTCATAAACAAGACTTGCCTATATCTATGAAACCTTTAGAAACGCTACTGTGGCTATAAGTTGGAGCGTGTCTGTAATACGGTGTCTCGGAGACTGGGTGAATTGAACGATACCGAGATTAATAGCCTACCAGGTGGTAAACCCATAACAACCAGCTGAGAAATATGCCTGGAGGTTTTTAGGTTGAAAATATTATCTCAGTGTCATAAGTTTGAAGAGTGGAGAGGGGCTGACTTATTACTTTGTACTTTGATCTAGTGCTGCCCCAGTTGTTAATCCGACTCTGATTTTCAGTTTGTCATTAATGTTCGCTTCCGAAGAGGACAATGGGTCTCTTCGATTCGCAAAAAAAAAAAAAGTACACGAAACCACTTGACTCGTTTGCTAAGTAAACATTTAATTCTCTATTTGTTTCGGGCCGATAACACTATCGCTTTCGATGCGATAGGAAACACCTGGGCAGTCTTCTGATATTCTCAAGTGTCTCACCAGATGTGAGATTACTAAATAATTTTTCAGAGCAGCAGCAAACGATTGTTTTCATTCTACAGCACTTATAAAAGGGTGCTCATAAAGAATATCTTTCCAGCTGGCACATTTCAACCTGTCATTTATCTCCTTGAAAATTTCACCTCCACGTGTGAGAGAAAGTGTGTTGAAAATAATGGACATAGTACTTAATATATGTCATACAATAAATTTGAAATTTGGATTTTGCAAATTCAAGAGCTAATCAATGTTGCTTGTTTTATACGAATTAGTTATTCTTGAAGGAAGGTGCAATTCCCAACGAAAAATATAATGAAGTTATTTTCTCTGGAAGCGTACCTTGCTCTAAGATTTTCTCATTGACCTATATTCTGGCATGCATTATGAGGTAATGAAGATCACTTTCTCTCGAGTAAACACATTTCCATTGTGTTGGTTTCTACATGAAAACGTGAAAGTACAACCTAAAACTAATCGAAATACTTTAACCGCGAACTCAAACCAACATGATAAATGTTTGAATCTTTTACAAAAATGAATTAATCCGTGAATTGGTCCATCATATTGTGTTTCTTTATCATCACAGCTGGAAGACTAAAACGTTAATTCGTTAATCGTTTACTCACGAAATTAACATTTTGTTTAACTTACTAACTTTATAGTTGATTTCAAAAGTCTTCAACAGTCTTATTAACTTCCGTTAACTTAATTTCGTTACTCGAGTAATCATGACGAAGGAGGGGGTGGTTATTCAGTACTGTCACTCAGTCGACAGAAACGTCTCAGACCCACAACTCAGCTCTGTGAAGCTGGAACAACCTCCAGGGCACAACTAAAAACTCATACGAGAATAATTTGTAATCATTTACCGTAAAAATATTTATTATTAATGTAATAATTTATAAACAATTAAACCTAATGCATCCCTGCCACAATGCATTCGATGTAGAGAAAAATATACATATTCAAACAAATACAACATAGATATGGTAGCATATATTATTATATAAGTCCTAGTCATTAGTTATCGAATTATGAACAATAAATTAAACACACTGCAAAGTTATTGTGTTCACATATTAAAAAGGAAAATTCACGTATCCATCGCATTCCTTGACATTGAATATTCTTTTCTCATCGTCATCTCACAAACAATTTTAAATATTTAAATAATTTGACTGAAGGAGAAAAAACATATGTATTAAGGTTGTGCAAACTTCACAGAGTTGTGTTTAAGAAAATAAACTTTATTGCCAAAAAAGCAGTTGCAAACTACGTATGACCTTGTGGGGAATAATAAACCAAGTATCTCTCCGGAAACAAACAAGGGACCATCCCATCAATTCCGATCAAGGGCCCAAGGCAGTGGCGGATTTAATACTCATTTTTTAAAAAATTAATACGTACTGTTATCAATTTATTATTCTAAAATGAATCGTAGGCATAATGTGCTGTCAAAATTCTAGATTAATAATAACAAAAGTATTAAATTACATTCCCAGCTATGGAAAATCCGCCATTACCCGGAGTAAAACCGGAGAAAAACTCGGGCCAGGGTGGGGCTACAGAGATAAAGTATACAACCGTGCCAAGGTTGTGTGCAGTTAGAAACAAACTATTATAAATAAAAATAATCAAAAACAAAATGCATGAAAAAAAAGAATTTAATCAGTACCTAGAGTTCTATGACAATGGCGTGACAAAGTATAAAAGAAATTAACGACACTTACATCTTCCGAAATCATATGAAATACAATATTTATTGATAAATTAAAAATCTTTGTTGCTATTTTGTCGTGAAGCTGGAACAATCGCAGTTATTTGTTTAACAACAATAGTAATGAATTTCTTTATGCAGTAATAAATTAGTAATTAATTGGTAGTAACAAATGATACAAAATTTGTTTATAATTATTGAAAATGAAGGTTGTTGCTCCAGCTTCACAGTGAAGCTGGAACAACCGCGTTTATTTGTTTAGAAACAAAAGTAATGAATTTCATTTTGCTTGATCCTTGATTAACATAAAAATATCTAGAATCCTTGATTTAAGTTATGTCAAATTTTCAACAAATCGCCACCTGAACTATTATGAAATAGAACTATTTGAGCAACAGAACAACGGTTAACGAAGTTAAATTACTTTCACCCACCTTTTGTTATCAAAACCTCTCATTTATCTACGCGAGAAAGAGAACGAGAAATTGAAAATTCCTTCGCTCTTAATTGGGAATTCGTAGTCATGAATGTCCGTATCCGCTGCATAGCACGAAGACAAATAGGTCAAAAGCTTTGAAGAGTGCAGAAATCCCACGAAAAGGCTAATATAGCCTCGAAGTTCGGCATGCGCGTTCTCTAGAGTGAACCCAAGTGAACCACAATAATTTTTTTTTTTCCGAATTCGATTTAGATATTTTTTCTTGAACTTTAAACTTAGTGCCCAGACTTTAAGGTTCAGAGCTTCAAGTGGACCTCCGTTATATTTTTTTCGAAATTCGACGTAGATATTTCTTGATTTACTTTTTGTGCGTTTTGTGTGAGTGTTAGACGTACATTGACGAGCTTCGAGATTTGACTTATGCATCCTCCAAGTTGGGGCCATGAGCACCACTCAGCTTTCTTTTCGAAATTCGATTTAGATTTTTTCTTTCATATATCAAAGCGATTTAGAAAGAATAGTTCCACAAAAATTCATGCATTCACGCTATCAAAGCAGCGGGTACTCAGCTAGTCCTTAACGAATTGCTAAAATTGAGCTATCTATACAATATTTACAATTAACAGAATCGTAATATTCTTTCACTATATACTATTTGTTTTAAAATTTAAATTGAATTTGAATTGTAATAAGTTCATAAATAGCCTCCCAGGTGTTGCTACTCATACCTCATCTCGGAAATTGTCCGATGAACTACGATAACGTACACAGAATTTGAAATGTAATTGCCTTTGCGAAAAAGAAAGTAAATAAGTAATCAGATGTACCAATGTTTCATAATCTACAATTACAAGGTGGTTCATTAACTCATTTTTACGTTTATTATTAATTTTATCAAAAGCGAAACCTGGATAACAGCTGGACAGAAATACTTCGGTTTCCGTTGACTTCGGTTATCGTCGGGTTTGTTTTTTCAACGATATTTTAGCGAAAATTGTCTCTGTTATCGTCGGTCATCTCAGATTTTGTCGGCGAGCTCACGATACCTCAGTGCTAATTTTTCGAAATTATTGTCTGCAAACAATGATAATCGCTTGCCTCGCTTCAGACAAATCTTAAAAGAAACGCAGAAGCACAATATGACAAATTTCTTCTTGTCATGAATGCTGTCTTTTTCGTTTACAATCACGCCTGCTGGAGTTGGAATATACTCATCTTAGCGTGATGAATACACGCTTATCATTTGTGAATCACTATTTCCGCTACTTTTATATAAAAAATTAAGGCTATCAATAAGATTTTTTCTAACTGTAGCAACTTATCTGATGTCGAAACCAGATATAAACATTTTTGCACAAGTTGACACAGGCGGGACCACTAATTCTGAAGCTGGTCCTAACACCGAAAGACCAAGACAGAACCTTATGGACGAACTCTCAAATGAGGTCCTCATGGACGTACTTTCAAATGTTCATGTATCCTTGACATTAGTCTTTTGTATTCATTGTATATTAATATCTTATTGTTTTGATGACTAAACACTGAAATATTCTCTAAAAAGAGCATTTTTGGTACGTATTTTGAAGTGTCTGAAACCAATTAATAAGGTTATTCACATGGAATTAATTGCATTGGTTTACGTCGATTTCGAATTATGGATAATTACCGAGATATCACTGTATATGCCATTTACTACTTTCACGTTGCAGTGGGTCCATTAATCAGTACTTACCATAAAATTGACAACCGACCTATAATTAAGAGGCTTATCTTTTAACATCCGTGTTGGTGTTCATACGTGAATTATATATTACCTTTACATTATGTTCAAATAAAGGTGCAATATTTTCAACTCGTGTGTTGCGTGTAAGGGGTTTTCGTTAATTATGTTGCTCTTCATTGCATATTATTGCGTTGCCTGTTATTACGTTGCGTTCTAAGAGGTACTTTTACCGGTCTCACAGCGTGTTACGAAGAGATTTTGTATACAATTTTCCCCTTCAATGCATTGTCAAATGTTCACATCCATTCCCGTAAGATTTTGCATTACATGATCCATAGTTTGAAATAAAATTTAATTAACTAATAATTAATGTTCACTACTGAGCACAACCTCTTTTCCACGTTTTACAAAGAAACCACTTCTTTTCTACCAACTTTCGCGGTCTGCGAAATCTTTATACGAGTTCACTACTTCATTTATGAAAAGTTGAACGGCTAACTATGAGAAACTAACAGTTCACTTACATTATTTTGTCATTTTCGTGACCAAACATGTATCTCACGAAAATCTGTTTTTATTAAATGAATGTTTACAAGAGTTAAATATTATGCCACCCCGAACACACTCCTTATTGACGTGGCATTCAACGTTTCAAAGCAGAATAACTGATCAAATTTGTTACCGTTAAATTGATATAAGTAAAAAAAGATGCAAATATTTACATAAGTTAAAAAATATATAATCGTGTTTCCATTGGTCATTGGAATACTTATTTACGTCAGATATCCGCCTGCCGATTCTAATAACTGCTCTGTCCATAAGTGCATTTAGCTGAAAATTAACTGGGTGCTTCATTTAACAAGTTCGTAATCATACTTTCCATAGCTTCATACATATAATATATTAGCTCGAAAATTTCATGAGTTGTTGTTTTACAGCATTAGACCTTATACAGAATATTTCTGAACTCCACGTACAAACTTGAAGGGGAGGTAGAAAACATCAATAGGAATCAGAATCACATAGGAAAGCAGAGTCCCAAATGATAAAGTGATAAAGAGACATAAAGACAAAGCAAGAACAGAAGACAGAAAGCAGTATTACGCACTTTATTTAAAAAAATGCCGGGATTTCGGTCCACAGCATTCAACAGATCCTCTTCCAAGTCGGTTGTTCGTGTTGGTCGCACCCGTCCGGTGTCTTGCATCGGAACTCTGAAGGATCCACGTTCATACAGGTCCTTCCGTGGATCCTTCAGACTTCGGGTTCTTTCATATGAAGCATTGAACTTAAAATATAGGCGAAGTTAAAGTTTGATACATTGTAAAACAAACTATTTACTGACAAATTAAATAAATATTAAAGAACTCTCATATCACGGTGGCCTATTTTCTAAATTTGCCTATCTTCTAGATTAAACATAATTGTATAACGCATATCATCCTAATTTTTCAGAAATTTAGCGAAGTTTTAGAAAGACGTTATTCACTACGCCTCTTATCTTAATATGTATACTTATTTATAAAAATAATATTCTTTTGTATGTTTATAATCTGTGATCGGGAAAACATAAAGGTTTATTGATTTCAGTGTTTTTTTCATATGAAGCAGAACCATTCAACTTAAAATATAGGTTAGGTTAAAGACTGATATGTTGTTCGATTTTTTAATTTGTTCAAGTATAAATAAAACTTCTGTGGCGGTAACTTCAGGTACTCCAGTGTTATGTCGAGATACGTCTGACAAGAGCGACCTCCCATATCCATACCCAGACTTTGTGAAAACGCCCAGAAGGGATCGTAAGCTATTGCTAGTTTTACCTAGAACTCGGGGAAGGAAATTCACTGTTTTTTCTAAAAGCCCTATTTTTTTACAACGTAATAAGAGAAATAACGAATATGGTATCATTCATTGTAATGGAAATGTTAAATTGATTTTGCTATACAAGCGTTATTACACTCAATCGATAAAAAATATTTTTTGTAAAATAAATATTTTTTCACTTTTATAAATTGACCTTTATATATTATCACTTATGACCCTAGAGAAGCCAAGAAAATAAGCTAGTTGTTTGATGAATTCGAAGAAATTTCATTGAAAATTCTGTACAACTAAACAATGATACTAATTAAATATCTAGTATTGTGAACTCTCTTCTTGAAGATACAATACATGGTTAATTTTCATACATCTGGGATAGATGTACAGATTAGTATACATACACACATATATGACAGAGAAATAGAGGAACAATCTATGATAACATTCCGGAAAATTAATATAGAACGGAAAGAGTAATTAATTGCAATAATTACTTAGAATTGAGAAAAACGCATAAGGAATCCATTTGAAACGCTAAATATCTGTCAGGAACAGGAAACAAAGCGCATCCGCGACATCTTAGCATCCAAAAACTCATCAAAAGTTTGATCAATAATTCGCAAGATAAGATATAACACCGTTCAACGACCACAGAGGAGGAATGGAGGTGGTAAGATCATTTCACAGAATTGCTTTCACGAAATAGAATCTCATAGAGTCCGTACGTACTTCACCAGTAGGTAGTATAGGAGAAGTACATAAAGGAATAACGGAAGATAATGAAGAAATTGTCAACCATTTTTAATGTAATAAATCCGCAGTTAGTATGCTCCAAGAGTCCGTTAAAACATTTCAAATATTAAAAAATATACTTCCAAGCCGACTCTTTGACAAATAACAAGACGACCATCCGGAAGCCAAAATACTATTGACACCAGCTGCGGAAGCCTACGACAGTATCTGGTTATTTGTATTAAAACTCGCATCTTACTAAGAAATATCACGTTCTGATTAAGTATGTATTCATTTACTTATTGTTACAAGATAAAGTATGTTTACTCATACTAATTTGTACAAAATGAAGAATCGTTTACTAGTTTTTTTTAAATAACTGGTTATTACTGGAACACGTAAAGAAACTGCGCAAATCCTTAAGCGCACTAACTAAATACTGAATAATGAACGGAGTGGTGCATCTATGATTCAAAGGGAAGAAAAAACTTGATCAAAGCTTCTTTCAATTGCTCCAAGGAAATTAGAACATTGCGTTTCTTGGGAGAATGTTATTTTTTTATCAGGAGGGGACTTTAAGACGTGTACACGGGTTTGGTTGATAAAAGCTTAGCTAATGAAAATGAATCATCGTATAGGGTTTTAATGGAAGATGATCAGGCTATACAGCAGCCACATACCTCAGCAGCAAACGAAATAAAAAATGCAAGGAACATGGCATCCGAAAATATACATCAACAAGGAAAAAAATTAAATCAACCTGCGATGAGTCACATCAGATACGTTGATTTGGGGACAATCATACCTATTCCTGATGTGCAAGGTTGACTAAAGAAATATTGGCGTTATTATTATTACGATGGTCTATACAAAATATTGACTTTTACTTCAGATGGTCTCTACAAAATATTGACAAAAAACAGATTCTTTTCTGTTTCATTGCAGGTAATTAACTCGTAATATTTTATTTCGGGTTACGCGGGGTAATTGTAAACAAAGTTTGAATGTACCTCTTTCACACCTCAATTTCAATATCTCAATTCGTAAAAAGTATTCTTTTAAGCACACTTATGTAACGGGTTACTCTCCTTCTTCATAAATCTCTAGTAACAATGATTCCAAGTAAGAAATTTTCCACACTTATTCGTATTTACAATTACCCGGCGTTTTTACAATTACCTTTAAAACAACGGGGTAGTTGTAAACAACGAGTTCTCTCCTAACGTAAAATATGGAACGAGTGACAGTATGGACCCATGTCACTGTTGTAGGAACATTAAATTGTATTTTGACCCTTGTAATATCGTGTTTACATTTATTAGGATTTGATATTTACATTATAATGTTATATCCAATTTACTTGTTTACTTTGTTAAAAATGCCGTTTCTCTGATTGATAGTTAAATTGATCAGAACGTCCTAAAACCCAGAAATAATTCATTTAATTTTAATTGTATACAGTTTATATGTTATTTTACAGGATAAACCTTTTGTATCAACCATGTGTCAAGACTTATTGTCATCATATTTAACTTCATGTACAAAAATATCAAATCAAAACACACAAAAACAAGGAGATTTAAAATCAATATATTACACGAATACGTACGCGTAATAACATTTTTACTGAGCAAGCTTACGTAGCTCCTCCACCCATTGAGTCGGCATGTGTCTAGGGAATCTAAAGAGCGAGACTACGTTCACATGTCGTCGGGTAATCACGCTTACGACCGACGAATCGTACGAAACAGAACGAGAATTGCTGCCTTGGCGCCGTTTCAATTTACACCGGACTATCACTTTCTGGCGTGTTGATATTTTGCCAGTCACATAGTGACCTCTAGATGAAACTTCGAACTGCTTGGAACATATGTTCCACGTAGTCATGGTTTCCAGATAAGAGCGCCTGTTTTCTGCTACAGGGCAGATAAATTATGGTGCTCTAAAACCTGAACGGAAGTTCAATTTATAGGTACGTATAATTGTATGGATCCTTGTAAATTATGTAAACTATTGAATGTGAACTGTTGGTATAATTTTCTGTGAAGGTATGAATATACGGCGAAGTAGGTTTTGCACGAAACTGAAATCGAGATAGTCCAAACTCTGACACCTTAATAAACGATTATCAAAATACATTATAATGTCAAATCCCGGTTTAACTGTACATGAAAAAAGTTAAAGTTAAGGAATATTGAAAAAAAACCCTAGTATACTCCTTTTGGAAACAATTTTAGGAACCATGATTCCCAATAAGATTTCTTCATCGTTTCGCGGTAGTTTTTCACATTCGCCCAGTATTTACTAATTCAACTTATGAATTTGAATTAATTACATTCAAAAATAAAATACAGTGTAGAAATTAAAGACATAATTCAACTAATAGCTCATTAAAAACATTTTTAAAACAAACATCGCCTATATTATCTGCACACGTATTCTTTCCTTTTAGTCCTCAATGGAAAGCGAACACACGAAGAAAATTGTATTTCAGTGACCTCAGTTCACTCTCTTTCCGATAGCATACAAATCGGCTATTGTAGGTAGCAGCGTCCAAATGTAAGCTTGCAACCAGGGGCGGATCCAGGATTTGATTTTGGGAGGGGCCCATAAAGAGAAAGACCAGGATTTGCAAGTCTCAGCACAGGATTTTATTTAAAAACTAATTTATTGAAACTGTAATTTAAGATATTCCTATAGATAATGCATTAACTTAATTTGCAGTTTCCATAAAAAGACGTAAAAAATTACGTTCGTGAAATAATTTGCGTGTTTTTTTCCTTTTTACTTTGGACTTTCAACGGTAATTCACATGTGACCGAAAACGTTTTGGCATTTCATCTAAAACTATAATTCGTAGGAAATTATAAAAATTCAGCGGTATTTATTGTAAGGATGAAAGTTGTGATTTCGAAATATAATGTTGTGTAACGAAAATAAAGTACATACTTTTCTACCTAATGCATGGACAGAGAAAAATAGTGAAATATCGCAGCCCTATGCTTATGTTTCCATGAAGGAGTGAAAATCTATAAAAGTAAAGTAAGTCATGTTTTTTTTCCTGTGAAGTCGTCTTTTTACACAGATTTTATTAGTTTGTCTTGTTGCTTTCAATGGGATTACTAATGTTTTTCGAAGTAAAAAAATTCCTTTTATTNCCCCCCCCCCCCGACTGCTTGCAACTTAGATTCTGTAGAAACGAGTTAATACGCCCGCGTGTCGACAGCGAAAGGAATATTACAATGGTTTTGGCTTCTCGACTTACACGTGATCTTTAGGTTCCCCCCGCATTACTATTCTTTTGCTGCGTTTACTGTAAGAAAATATTACTCTTTAATGCACTATATAATGTTTTAACGCATCTTAAAACAAATCATATTCAATGTAATACAACAATAAGTGATTAACAAAATCTTTTCTATCTATGGAGCGGGACCATGCATCTCGGCTCAGGTTTCCAGTTCTGGAAAAAGCGAAAAGGTTATGAAGCAAAATTTGCTTCATATGCAGACGCTCATCATAATGCAAATAGATGAAACGTGTCAAGTATTTCGTTTATGTCGGTCAAACTGTGTCGAAAAACCTAAATTGCTTCTTCTATTGTCCTATACATTTTTAAATAGATGTATCGGCAACTTGCAAACACTGATGCCCTCGCGATCTCGGGGAGTTCCGGGATTCAAACCTCTTTTCATGTGGAATGCGGGATGGATGAGTCAGATTTTCACAGAGATCCACTTTCCCATCATCAACTTCCCACACATTTCATCTTAAGTCACGACACGTACGTTAAATGAATGTGAATGGTGTGGAGGGGATAGATACGAAATATACTCTCTAGGGAAACATTCGCTCTGTTATTAATACATCTGATAAATGTGCTTCACCCGTCACTTTAATTCACTCATCACTGGTTCAGTTACTTCCAAGCAACACTGGTACAAAACACCTGGTGTCGTCTTGTCACCTTTTGGACGCAATGCGAAATTATTAAAATCAGGAAATTATTTAATTTCTACAAAATAATTTTAATTAGACTAGATATTGCTGTTAAATTCCACACAATACAAAAAGCGCAAGAAGTATACAATACAAATTCAAAAGTATTTTGAGGCGTATTTACAAGCAAAATATAACCGAAAGTTACAATGCATGATACGAAAATATGGTTAATGAGACGACCAAGTACTTGATTATTTTCGTGTTATAAAACAACCCTATCATAATTTATTTTGAACGGACTCGAATTATATTGTATGTCTTTCAAATACATCGATCCGACTTCTCCGAAACAAAAAAAGGAAACGGAAAAGAGTCACTCTTAATGTCTATCACATTTTGATTGTCAAAACTGGCATTATTCATAAATTTAAAAATAAAGCCATCGGATCTAATAAAAGGAATCGTAAAAGTATTACACACGCACGCCCTGAACATGAAAGAAAAATTTGTTAAATCAAAAAGGAATTTCAATTTATAACTTTTTAGGTCATTAATTATAGTTATTCTTCGTTATTTATAGTACAAGGTTTTGTAAGACTATCATTTTTTTAAATTTATTTGAACTCCTTAAAATACATCTACGTTACAGTAACTTTTATTCCTTCATCGTCTCTTTTCTTCTACTCCTCACGTCTGCATTAGTTGACATTCCATGACGGGCACTTCCTTCTTCTCTTACTTTAGGCCGTTCCTTATTTTCAATGTACATGTTACTCTAGAAATTTGTCACATTTTCTCTTGCCTCCAATCATTTTACACGTCATATCTATTTCAGTTATATCTTCCACTTATCATACGACTATCATGAATTTTTGAAGAGAATTTCCCCAATTATTTTCCCGTTTACAAGAATTATCAGCAACCTAGACGAATGCTTACAGGTCTAGAGTGTGCTTACAGGTGCCTACAGCCTTAAGAAGTAAAAGAAAAATAAATCCATAAAGTATGATTCGCGTTTTGTCTGTTTGGTCCCGAAAGATAGCGTATCGTAATTAATCGTCTTAATTGGGTTCAGTTCGTACACAATCGGAATTTATTACAACTGCAAATTTTTCGGAACCCAAAAATTAAAAATTGAAACTTGAAAATTAAAAAAGTTCTCTCGTAAAAAACTTTTCTCTCCAAAACGGCATATTCGAGGAAGTATAATGACTATTCAAGTAACTATGATCTATAACAATTAACAAATACAATAGATTTTTATACTGTTTACATAAGATATTGAGGAGTCATGACCATCATAACGTAAATGAGAATGAACATACATAAAATACTATGCAGAGAAAGGTAAAGAGAATGCACGAGAGAATTGTGGAATATTCGGACTATTTTTACGTTGCAAGTAATTGAAAATTTTCCAAACGTTATTCACGATTAACATCATTAACTTTTAAAATAGATTAAAAAAGCTCCGGAAGCCAGAAGCAGACCGGAAAAATCCTCCAGAGGGCATTTAAAATTTAAATATATTTATTATTATTATTATTATTATTTACGTCGGTATATACTGGTGACGTTAACACACCTTACTTCACTTAAAGTCATCAACAAGTATTTCATAATACTAAAAAGTAAATCCTAACGAAAAAGGCTACCTTTCAATGATTTTTATTTTAAATGTTGCTGAACCACTTTTTGTTTCTCGTTGCATATATTGAATTTATAAAGTTGTACTCTTGAAAAAAAATCTAAATATGTTTAAAAAATGAGTTATTGTTCTGGAAGTGAGAGTTGTCTAAACATGAGTTTCTTAACTATTCAATACCGATATTAAGTTTATTTAAGACTGTTATTTATCTATGAATGTCTAAAAAATTATTTCGCTTTCTTATAATCATTAGGATTCGTCAAACGTGATATAAATTTAAGATAAAAGATTTTTCTACAACACAAAACATATTAGAGCGAGTTTCGTAATAATTAGGAAAGTTCAGTTGAATTAATGAAATTAGTGACAAGTATCGACCCAAGGGTTACAAATATTGTACGAATACGTAATACGAATGGGGACATGGTTGAAAAACAGGATATTTTAGAAACTATGGAACGTTGGGATTAAGTTCTGAAAAATATTTCTCGTGTCGTACACTTGTGCTCGAGATCCTCCATGACCTCTTAACATTCATTAGTGAACAAAATATTTCCAAGGACATCAACATTCTTTACGCTCCTTACCTCTCGTGAAACCTCTTCTGGCGAAGTATGATAAGTTACTAAACGCCAAAGAAATGGTCTTCTTTGAACTTGTTCGCGATTCGTGCCATTTCGGCAAAGGTGCATTAGTCCTCGAGTCCGCTTCATTGTCAGGTGCTGCACTCGCAGTCTCACAGACCATGGCAACTTGTAGACTAGCTGATCGACTGAGCTATCTTGGTGATAAGAATTTGCTTTTACAGACGCAATCACAGAACTCAATGATCTTCATGGACAGGTATCATATCTTCATATCAAGACAGACATGTAGAAATACACCTGCACTTCACGCTAATACACAAATGAATACTTGTTACGCTGTATACCATATTAAATTAGCAAGAATGTTGTTCCATGTGTAACATTTCCTTGGTAATGAAGTTTTTCACTGCATTTAAATGAATAAAGAATATCCGTTCAACTAAATAAAAGAACATCGCTCACGAAAACTTCGATAAGTTATTTACTGAAAATGACCAAATATTTCTAAGTCAATCATACTCTTTATTCGACCGCCATCAATTTTAATTCAACGAGAGATTTTTTATGGGGGAGGTCTAATCCTAATATTGCCAAAATGTCATACTGGGTGATAAGTCTGGTGATGCTGATGTCTGACGATAAGTGAAAATGCTTTCAGTTAATAAAAAAGGAGGCGACCAAAACAAGTTATATGATCAAAGATCGATACCTCTTCAGCCACGGAAATGATACAGCCATAAAATAAAACGTATAATTAAATATCAATTAAAAGTTTAATTTTCCATAAAATCCGACAACAAAATGGTAGCGTACAGATCGGAAATATTAGGATCAGATAAGTTTGTTTAGTATAGCATTTGAAACGTATTTCCCGGCTACGGAAAGTTGCCGCATCGATTTTCATTTTTGATAACTGAAAATGCTCCAAAGAATGTTTAGAAAAAGGCTGGAAACATGAGCATAAACTTTAAAACATTTTGCCCGTCATGGGTCTCGAAACGGGCAAAAAATGTGACTTCGGTCAGCTTCCTGCCATTGTTATCCACGTCATTAACACACAGATAAAATGCTAATGGCAGGCCGTGCCTCTTACAAACGGAGACAAGCGGTTCAGTTTATATAACTTTCTTTATAAACAAGTTATGTTACAAATTTGATTATCGTTAGAAGATACTATTACTCATAAAACTAACGCAAAAAGTAATCACTGTATCTTATTTTTAAAAGATGTCTTTTTGTAAATCTGTGAATATATCTGTATAATTTCAAAGTTGATATCTGTGAAAGTTGACATCAAAGTTAGTAATATCTGTGAATATAATTTTACTAAAAGTAAGTTATTGCAATGTATTCTTCCCTTCGACATAAACATATGAGCTATGTGTTTAGGAGTGATGTCCATATGGCGACATTTATCTAAAGATTCTAGTAAAATATTTAACAAGAAAGAAAGATTGATGAATACAATTCACAGAAATATATTGAACTTTGAAATTATAAATAAACATTTCAAAAAATGTACCTATGACGGAGTCTAAATTTAATTGAAAATATTTTGAAAACATCAGTACTGTCAAATATCCTTTACATATTTTATGATACTCAAAGAACTCGATTGAATAGAATGTACAGAGAAAAGTGTGTTAATTTATATCGTAAATTTAGTAGAGAGTTGATTACTAGATGTCAGGTTTCGGAAGATGTTAAAAAAATTCGTGGAAAATAGTTATACAATAACACACATCTCAGTGTTCCCGAAGTTAGGCAAGTTGCATCCCTTGGGGATAGCTTCAATTTCTCCGTGGAACATTTGAAGTTTAAAGACGTTTTGGAATTTATAAAATGTTTAGAGTTTCAAGGTTTTAAAAAGCTATATGTAGAAAAACATAATAGATTTCGAAAGTCATTGATCAGCTTTATAATAATCAAGTTTATTCCAGTTCAACACGTTTTTTAATAGCTACAGTATTATTTATGGCTTCTTGCACATTGCTATTGCAAAAAGAAGCGTTTGCCTCTTCTATTCAAGTACTTACATTTGAATATTACCGATAATAACAAAGATATTATGATTTGGAATAAGTTAGTAAGTTGTAATGGTCTAGGACCTGAATGACGGCGTTATAGTCAGTTTGTACTGCTTACTTTGTACATCAGAGGATAAATAAATATGATCTTGAGTAAATTTGCAGGAGAAGCTATTTTCAGAGAGAGAGATTCGAATCACACAAGCATTATTATCCGACAAATAAGATGGAAATGACAAAAATGGCCATTTTCAGCTGAATTAAAGGCTTTGCATCTGCGGTAAGAACAATATGAGGTTGATTGGTGTTTTATGACAGTTCGAAAAGGTATGTATCTGGGTCCTGCGGGTCAAAGTATGAGACCGAAAAGGCGGTGGCGGTCGAAAGAACAGGTGTTTGGCAGCATTGAGTGATAAAAACCAGACGTCACCGCGCGCTTGGTTTTACCAGAAATAATATTTCTTCTTATGAACTATTTATTTTATTAGCATTGACCTCCACTTCAAATTCAGCCGAAATATACTATTTTCTTATTTTAAAGGGGAGCTAGAGCTTAAGTAAAGCAAGGAATTATATACCAAATTTTTGCTTTGGGGGGAGGAGGGGCACGAGCCCTCTGAGCACCCCCTGCTTACGTCACTGTTCATAGATACACTTTTTCAATATAAAAGATGATTTCCAGCATCAAAGTAATAATATAATTGCATTATCAAAATGGTTCTCTTTGAGATAAAAAATTATGAAATGAAAAGTAAAACAAATTACTTCATTTAATCAATATTCACTTTTGATGGAATCCACCCCGTGCGTGTGTTTCAGTTCGAGTTATCGGTGCGTGTGCTTGAGGGCTAAGGAAAAGGTCCGAAAGATGTTGGTGTTCGCGTACTACCTTCCGCACAATGTGGTCAGTTCCCAACAGTGCTATAGCTTGCCACACTTGCCAGTCTTTCGAATTGCCAGGCAGTTTCGACAAGTTCTTGTTTAAATTTTTAGTAATCGCACCCAATACTCCAATTACAATTGCTATGACATCTGACCTCAATTGTCATATTCTTGTATTTCAGATGCTTTTCTGCCACCTTCGAAATGACATTTTGATAACAAGGAATAGCGACGTCTACGATCTGGCACAATTTGTTATCCAAATTCCGGATGACAAAGTCCAGTTTAACTGCCATTACCGTGCGATCAGTGTGGATTTGCAGATGATACAAAATAGTGTATCCTCCAATAGGAGTCACCGGTTTCGGTGTATGTTCAAAACACTTGGATTTTAAGTTTGGGACTAAAAGCGCTGTGCATATCTGCCAATGAAGATAGCTGCAAACTCTATTATATCTTTATACATACTCATACTTGGCAAGAATTGGACAAGTTGACATTGTATTGTCAATAGTTTATCTTTGATCTTGGCTAAGTCGGCATTTATAATTCTGAGCAATTTTGAGAATCACATCATAATGTCGCGTTCTCAATGCCTGGTCTTGGTCAGTTATTACGACAGCTTCCAATTCTGGTTTCATTCTTCCTCTTTTAAGCCACGATATCTGGGTGACCGAGCTTCGCTCGGATGGCTCACGAAATGGTCATGTGATTTTCAAACAATCGTAAAAAACGTTTGTATAGTACCTATGTATGATCACGCACATCATGATCGTGACAAAATGCATTCAAGAAAAGTGACTCAAACCATGGCTTACTTAATCAGTGCGTATGAATTTATTTATAGGATGTGAGTTCCAATAAAATTTAATCTCAATATCCTATGAATAAATTCATCTTTTTTATTAAATAATAATGTTCTTCTGTCCCCTGTTTGGAATCTTCATTCGAAATGAATATTGGGAGCACTTTTGTTACGATGGATGTTCGATTACCAAAATCTCTTAAACTATTCAAATAAGAATGAAAGCAATACATATGATATTATAACCGTCAGATTAAGAAAAGTCAAGAACAGTCATTTCACTTCAAATTATGTTAGCAACCCTAACTCACCATTCATTAGCAGTTTCAAAATGACAAGATCAGTGATGCATGGAGTAAGGGCATGTGATGGTCTCGAATGCCCACGCTGCCGGTTCTTTTGTTCGTCGAATACTGCAGTGCTACCGCCGGTGACACCCATATATACTTTACATATAAACTTTTGATATGCGGATTCCGGGAAAATGCGAATTTTCACTATATCGGTACCTAACCCATTGGATTCCTGGGGTAAAAATCCCCTAATACTCCAATTTTGGTGGAAATTCTTAGAGCCGTTTCCGATACAATAAACCGTGTTTTAGGAAATGAGATGCTACTGCTCCTATCTTCTTACCCTGCATGAAGAGAACGCAGCAACAGTCCGCTGTAGAAGCTGAGGTCGCGTGGTATGCATATCGCACCAACGTCAGTTGATGGGGTGAAAGTACACGATACTTGACACACGCATACACGATACTTGACACACACACGATACTTGACACACACACACACGATACTTGACACACACACACGATACTTGACACACACACACGATACTTGACACACACACACACACGATACTTGACACACACACGATA